>VMBQ01004486.1:7671-84539 GCA_007657795.1 Dreissena rostriformis
TTATACGATGGCGTGATATTAAGTATGTCAGTTTAACTATCTGACAAAGGGCTAGTAGACAAACATTTAAAATGTTTCCTGCACCATTTATATAATGTTGCAATGTTGACAGCTCTTGGTGGTTTTCACAACTTCTAGACGTTATACTTTTTGTTACCCACTGGAAATGTTACTCTTTTTGTAACCCAATGGAAATGAAATGTTGTTTCCAATTTGACTCACTCATCGACAGAGTATGTCAGTTCTTTCTGTTTATTGAAACAAAATGACTCTTTCTCTTTGGCCCAGGGTTCTGGCTGCTCCCTATAGAGCTTCAGGTTGAAGGTTCGAGTCTTGCATGGGGCTTGTTCTCATATGGCTGATTGCCTTCCCAGCAGCTAGTTCAAAGGATGCCACTAGTTATACATAAATTCTTCCAGAAACCAGACAATTGTACAATAGAAATCTGACGGAGAAATGTTCATCAATAACAAGTGTCTCTTAAGTCAAACTGTCTGGCCTTAAGTCCCTATGCATTGCACAGTAAAAACAGCCTCTTAACTTGACTTTAAAACAAAGGTCTCTTGGTCAAATTGAAGAAGAATCTTTTTTACACCCTAGAGAACACATTTATCTTCCAATCTTCATGAAATTCTGTCTGAATGTTTGTCCCAATGATCTCTTAATCCTATTTCCAGAGTCCAGACTGGGTCAATACTTGTATATAATAGCCAATGCTCCAAGGTGGGAAGTTTTCTAAAAGCTCACTTAAACGTCTTGTTTCTCTTTAAGGAGGCTTCACTGTTTTCAGAGAGTTTGCCTCTCAGTTTGTTTTCTTTTGTTCTCCTTTCAGCGTTGAAATACAGAAGGTCTGGCACTTACAGATCATCTCAGGCCTCATTGCCTGGGCATGGGACATGGGACCAAAAATAATCCATTTCGTTGTCATAGTTACCGCCAGCAAACTCGGCGTGGCTTTGCTAGCGGGTCGTCTGTTTGTTTGCCTGCCGCTGATGATTATCATGGGTCAGAATATGCTCGGATTTATTAACATGGCTGTGAATGGTCTTAGCGATATGAAGGTCGTTCTTCGAAGGTCATGTGTAAGTAGACACTGTTGCTATGGTAACTAGTGATATAGTCGTTGTTGTTGAGGTGGCACACAACTAACTATTGTTTGTCTCTTTTCCTCTTTTACTTTCCTTGTGTCGTTATAAGTGTTGACATGTCACACCTTTTGTTTTCTTTTACCTTTAAATTAAAGTGGTAAAAAATAGCCTATTCTCTATCAATGAGCCTATTTCCTATCAATTAGCCTTTTCCATATCAATAAGCCTATGCTCTATCAATTAGCCTATTCCCTATCAAGTAGCCTTTTTCCTATAAATTAGCTTATTCCCTATCAATAAGCCTATTCCTATCAATTTACCCTATCAATTTACTTCAAACCCTTGGACAAACAACCTTAGACAGAGCTTTCAATGTCTCTTGTTAATATTTATATTTGTTTGCAAGCTAAAGCATATCTAGTTATTTAAGGAGAATATAAGAAGACAAGAGACAAACATTTTAAAATGACTTAGATTATGGTGCTTGACAATTATATGAAAATCAAATGAACGAAAAAAATGCATGTAAAAATGTCTTGCGTGACCCTTCTTTTATTATGTGAATGAATGCAGGGCTTTTTTTGCTGATTTTATAGCCGTCTTTCCGCTCTTATCACAGTGTCAATTTTTTTTCTTCTTCATTAATCCATTCCCAAAATTCCCAATTGATTGTTTGACTTTCAGGTGTTTGGAAATACAGTAAATCTTGTTCTTGCGACCACTTGAACTAAGCGACCTTTGTCTTATGCGACCACTTTGAATTCCCTCAGGGCGTTTTCACTCTATTTTGATATTGTATTAAGTGACTTTTGTCCTACGCGACCAGCGAACGCAGATTTTTGTCTATTTTGATGTCCAAATCTTGGATTTAGCGACCACTTAAAATTGGAAAATCTGTTCACGGTTAAGAGACAAACTTGAGTGCCGATTCATCCCGAAAATCAATACCAGGTGCAGAAAAATGCACTGTACGAGACAATCATTTTCAGAGCGTTGAGACAGGTGTGAAAATTAAACTATTAACACCTTTCGATAATCTGTTCGATAAAAATTGTAATTGAAATTATACTAATTAGTTTTTGTAAGCCAATCAAATCGTTATACTTACTTAATACATTTTCCAATCTGTTTGTTTTGTGTTTAGTTTTCAATCAAAGTGTTGGATTTATTTCCAGCTCCCTATGTACTATAATTGAGTGCCCAATTCCAGTTTTGTCCAGATGTTTGTGCCTTCATTGTACATCACATTCACGCTTGTGTAGTGCCTCAAATAAAACCGCTTTCTTGGAGGAAGAATGACGTGGTGTTGTTTAATTTATATAGCTTACTCAAAGTGGGAAGTTTTCTTCTAAAAGCTCTTTTTTAAACGTCTTTCATCTCTGCAGTGGGTTTTTTCCTTCTTTGGACAGGTCCGGTAAATGGACCCGTTCCCAATGACCAAAGGACCCGTTCCCAAAATAAACCAGACCCGTCCCATTTCCAAAAAAAAATAAAAAAATCCCAATCAAAATCAAGTAAACAATCCCCGAAAATGCCAACTTGATGTATTTCGAGACCGTTTTAACTTGCGGCCGATTTGTCTTCTCAATCATTGACTGGTTTAAACATTTAACGTTACATTCGTACATTAAATACATGTATGTTATTGCGAAATATAAACCAGTCTGAATTTTCTTAAGCTTCCAGCAATATTTACCTTGAGTCACAATAGTAAATATTACAGAAATTAAAGCCTAGTGAAGTAAAAAGCAAATCGTTAAGCGATTTTGGCTTCGTAAAAAGTTTGGCATCTGTTTTGTCCACCCATTCCCCTGATAAGGCCATGCAGCCTGGGTGTGTCTGGACTCTTATCAGCCCAGAAAAACGCCATTCTTGATATATTTAAAACAGATTAAAACAGAGAAATATGTCTGTAACAATCTGTGTTCCGATAGCATGTTGTTGTTTGTGCAAGACTGTGAATAAAAGTTTATGTTGCTTTCCTGTGTCATTTAAAGCTGACAAAAGTTAAACAAAGTCATTAAAATACCATTCTTCAATTGGTACTATAATTCACAACTTGATTTTTCCTAATTGGAAGATTTCGCGACTCGTTTTTTTCCCAATTTGGTGATTTCACGACGCAAAAAATCCCAATGACATGGGTACCACTCGTTCCCAATTGTGTCAAAAAAATCACTGTCTCTGTTCGGAGGCTTCATTGTTTTCAGAGCGTTTGCCTCTCAATTTGCTTTCTTTCTTTTTACTTCAGTGATGAAATACAGAAGGTTTGGCATAAACAGATCCTTTCCGCCTTCATTGCCTGTGCATGGGACATGGGACCGAAAGGAATCTATTTCGTTGTCATAGTTACCTCCAGCCAGCTGGGCGTGGCTTTGTTATCAAGTCGTCTGTATGTTTGCCTGCCGTTGATGTTTGTCATGGCTCAGAATATGCTAGGAGTTATTAACATGGCTGTGAATGGTCTTAGCGATATGAAGGTCGTTTATCGAAGGTCATGTGTAAGTGGAAACTGTAGCTATGGTAACTATTGATGTAGCCATTGTGGTTGAGGTGGCATACAACTAACTATTGTTTGTCTCTTTTCATCTTTTACTTTCCTTGTGTTGTCGCAACTGTTTATATGGCACGTCTTTTGTTCTCTTTTACCTTGTTTTCCAAATAATGGAAAATCACTTCTTTTCTTTGTCCTTGACTAGTATATAAATAATGTCAATACGGATTCAGTTGACCAATTATGGGATTACAATTATTTCAGAGGTAAATTATAGCCCACTTATTTTCCTGATTGTTAAAAAACTTATATTTGACAATTAGATAATTGACATCTCGCCAACTGCCAATCAAATCCTTATCTAAATATCGATTGACCAATCAGCCATCGATAAATCGGGCGCTTTAGTTACCAACGAGCTGTCCGCCATTTTCTAGACACGCAGAATCTAGATATTCACATTTTTCAACAAGTTTCTTTTGTTTTCCTCTTTCAAAACAAAGATTAAATGTAGTTAAACGGTGTCAATTGGGATTGTGTAACTTGGGCAATCGATATCCAGAAAGTATAGTTGGTGACATTGCATTTATACCGTTTCCAAAGCCGAAAAAGGATTTCGAGAAGTGTAAGAGATGGATAAATGCATGCGATCGTACCCACAAACAACTGAATGTCAACACTGTCAACGACAATTACAATATGCTTTTATCGAATATATTAGCAGATTTAAATAGTTTATGTTATCGATCTGATTATCACATAAAAGTTGGTGTTTTTTTAATAGTTTTATCAGTTATAAGGTGATTAATAGAAGCAAGATTCATCTGCATAAATACTTTAGAAGCCTAATTCATGCTGTGATATATTACTCTTAAAGTAATGCACTTGATTTTCATTATACATGTTACTAGAAGGAAGTTTTCCGAGTTTCGTTTATTTTGTTCGAAAAAAAAGAGGAAATTAAATATGGTAAAACAGTGTAAATAGGGTTAATGTTACTCGGACATTACGTATCCAGAAAGATAAGTTAGATGAATTGAATGTATAAAATTGCCAACGTGGTATTGTGGTCTTGACAAGTGCGAGTGGAAGCTTCTATGTGTAGAATTACCTAAATCCCCCTTATAGAACATTGATTTATTTCAAAAACTGGAATTGTCATATTAGCATTATTTAGTATGAATTATATCACGTGTATATGTAAAATAATAGGGAATATTGATACCCACTTTGCGTAACTGAACAAAATCCCGGTTATAAATCGTGTTTTTGTGTCAGAAACAATTAAGTGATAACAATTTTATGTTACTATTTTAATAAAAACGTATCGATAAATGCCATAGTACAAGAGTTATTTATTACTGATATCCCCAATAAACGCGGTAATTTGGGAGAAGTCGATACCTGCGTGAACGTCTGATACTTGTAGCTTTATTAAGTAGCCTGACCGAAATACCCTTCACAGAACGCTAATTTATATCAGACAATGACCAAACTGACTGTGTTGTTTCGCACTTATAATTATAGTGATTGATAAATGTCCCATTAGCAATGTTTAATATTATTAATATCACTTTTATACGTAATAACATGTGGGATTAATAGCTACCAACTCGGCCTCAGAAAGCGTGTAAAACTTAACCGAAATACCAGTTATAAAGCGCTAGTTCGTGCCAAATACCTAGGGGAAAAATGTTTCGTAAATATTTTCAAAAATAACATGGGTATATATACCAGTGTAGAAGTGTTAATTTATTGCTAATACCACCATAACACGTAGTAACAGGTTAGATTTCGGTAAGCGCGCAAGCGTTTGACAGCGTGTTTAACGTACCGTTATAAATATCTAATGTTCTTTATAAACCAATATTTCTTGCATTTGCATAATAAATAAATGTCACAAACCCCTTTTACCAGTGTTAAAGGGGGCGAAAAAGTCCATAAAAATCATTCGGAATATCACGTGATCTATAGGCAATCTATAGGCAAAGAAGCCACTTTGGTGCATGTTAGAGTGTCTAGGTTTTAAGACAGCTTAGCCACGTGACTAAGTGGGCGGAGCAATCATCGTCCAGGTGAGATGTCAATTGTTAATCAATGACCGTGTTTATAACTGCAGAGCTCCAGATAAGGATTTAGTCTAAAGGGTATTTTACCCCCTGACTCCTTTGTTACAGCCATAAAGTGTATTTAGGAATATTGCGGGGTATTTTCCATTTCCATAGAAAACTGACATAGTACATGGTGTGTTTAATCTAGAAATATTATGATTTGTTATTAATAAATGCAAATGAAATAAATTTTAAATGATGATATGAACAGACTTTCTTTAAAATATTCAACTAATATGTTGTATCTCTGTCTTGATTTGGTCTTTCTTGCATAAAGTAAACATGAAGCACAGAAAAACGATGGGCTGCCATTTTGATTACAAGCATTTTTTGATTGACTTACTTTTAATTCAAAAGTTAACTTACACTATAAAAACTCAACAGGATTATTGGTGAAACTGGTTACGCACTTTAGTGGATTAAATTCACATGCCAATATTTGTATTGGGTTATATAATGTTAGGTACTAGACCAACTATTAATGCCTTTTTTTATTCTTCAATGCATAAATACGCAGATATGCATCTTATCTGGAGCTCTGGTTGAACAATGGTAAAAGTAAGCCTATTCCCTATAAATTTTATTTACACTCTTTGACAAGCAACCTTAGACACAGCTATCTAATTATTTTATATGTGTTTGCCAGCTACAGTATATTAAGTCTAATTATTAAAGGAAATATAAAAGGACATACATGTATAATATATTCAAGGCAATATGAGAAAGAAAGAGACAATCGTTTAAAAATAACATAGACAGTGGTGCTTTACAATTAAAAGAAAATCTGATGAACAAAAGAAAAGCATGTGAAAGACTGTGGTGGTTTACAAGTAAAAGAAAATCTGATGAACAAAAGAAAAGCATGTGCATGTGTGGTGCGTGACACTTCTATTATTTTGTGAATGCTTGCTGGGCTTTTGTCAATTAGCTTCAGATGTAAATTGAATGCTTTATACATACCAAATTAAATATTATACCACACTAACATATTCTTCACCATTCTATGCATGACACTTCTATTATTTTGTGAATGCTTGTAGGGCTTCTTTTGCACATTTTATAGCCGTTATTTTGCTGTATTTCCAATTGCAAAATCCTTAATCAAGTCCCAAAATTCACAATTGATGGTTTGACTTTCAGACGTTTGAAAAGAGTGCTGTTAAGTGTAGAAATAAAGAGATTGAAGTTGTAATTTCAACTATACAACATTTATTCAAAAGTTATAAAATCAAGAAGGAATATTAATTTTCAATGTAAAGCAAACTGACTCAAGAATTCCCAATTTCAAAGGTATTGGTCATATTCTCAAAATGGAGAGAAAAAGCCCTGGCTTAGCTTGCATGGCTTTAATTTACTTAGCAAAATGTAACAATGTTGGTAGATACTTACTTTTGGCTTTTTAAGTTTAACAATTTTCATCCATCTAAGTTTAACAATTTTCATCCATCTAAGTTGGATTATTTCCATCCATCTAAGTTTAACAATTTTCATCCATCTAAGTTGGATTATTTCCATCAATCTAAGTTTAACTAGTTTCATCCATCTAAGTTTAACAATTTTCATCCATCTAAGTTGGATTTTTTCCATCCATCTAAGTTTAACTAGTTTCAACCCTCTAAGTTAAACAATTTTCATCCGTCTAAATTTTTACAATTTTCATCCGTCTAAATTTTTACAATTTTCATCCATCTAAATTGCACAATTTTGATACATTTCAGTTTAACATATTTCATACATTAAGTTAAAAAAAAATCATAAAGTTAAACAATTTTCATCTATTATCTTCATCAACCTTCATGAAGCATAATATACCATTCTGGTGTTCACATGTGTGCTATTTAGAATAAAGAATACTAGTCCACTTTTCACCAAAACAGGTTAACATTTAAGGGGCCACCACGTTTCTCTTGTTAAAAAGACTACTACGCTTTGTCTGGACTTAAACCCACCATCTCCTGAGTAAAAGTTTTTGTCTTAGCCAATAGCACTTTTTTCTGTTCTAGTTCTTACAAATGTTATAAAAGAGATTTTTTTTACAGATTGGTTATTAGTTTGTTTAAAAAAAGATATAATTTGTTACAGATGCAATTTTAGTTTGTTCTAAAATAGAGAAATAATTTTAGGGAAAAATTCTATTTACATTTAATATAATTGATATTTTGGGGGATAGTGTATGGTTGAGGTGGCAGTGATCATTGAAATAAAATGTTTGCCCTTCTGAGATTAGGAAGAAAGTGTTTTTTTCAGTATTGATAACAACAATTTTAAGAGCTTACCTAATGCCCCACAGTTTAATTTCTTACTCAGCGTTCTTCTTTACAATCTCATTAAAAACATCGGGAGTCTGATTTTATTCTGACTACCTGCTAACTTGCTAATCTGATGTAAGCGAGAAAGATGTCATGTTAAAATGATCTTTCTGTATCCAATCATATTGTCCCCTTCATAAGGCTTTCTTTTGTGTTCACTTGGTAAGGACAAGAAACAAAAGCCTTTTACTTAAAACACTGTATTATGTGAATTGGGAATAAGACATCAATTTGGAAATAAATTGTGTTTTANAATTATAGAACTGGATTTACTTACCCTACCGAAATTCTGCAAAATTTATTGGCAACTTTTCCTAGCATGTCCAACTTTTCACAGCATATCAGGTTTCCAGGGGTGATTGTATCACAATTTGTATTGTCAGTTCATTTCTAACTTGACTCGGAATTGCGCAATTTGTATGCAGTTTGATAGATTGTTTTCTACTTGTAGTTCTAATTGTTCTTTTTGTTGCTATACACAGGCATTCGTTTCAGAATAATGGTTGTCCTGCTGATTCTGTTGAATGCCTGGGTCTGATTCGTCTTGTTGTCTGCAATAAAGCTGTTTTCCTTTCTAAACAATTGTCTTGATTCTGTCAAGTACTCAGTCCTTTTGTTGTTNAGCATCATTTAAATTGATTTTACTTCAAAACTGGATTTTTTATTATTTAAAAAAAAAAATCCTCATGAAATGAAACTGTGAAACATGTTGCGCATGGACACAGTTTAAAAATACAGTTAAATTGATAAAAATACAATCACTGTTAATGAAAAAATCATGGAAAATTGCTTATTAAGCTTGAATTATAGATAATATATTACAAAAATAAATGTAGATTATGAAATAAATAGTTTTGTTTGTGAAAATCACCAAAATGATGTCCATTCCCAGTTTGATGTCTTGTTCCCTGAATTCACATAATACAGTATTTTAACAAGATATTTGATTGATTGAAAAATGGAATCTGCAATTTGACCGAAAGATTAAACTGATCTTGATCTGCTTTGGAGTTTTTTTAGATCATTTCACCAACAAGCAGTTGAGGCATTGTTAGAATTTTAGTTAGAAATATATTTATTTGTTTCTTGATTGCATGGAAAGCCTAAGGCTTATTGAACCACTCTAAAGTTTTTTCCTGGTTGAGATTGACTAAATCTAGACTCCCAAAAAGCCTTTTCCTAGCCATTTTGAAAAAATGCAATTTTGGGATTGTGAATTTTTTCACAAGAATAGTTCACTGATTTTGGAAAACTACAGTACAGCCCACGCGGAACCAACAAAGTCCGCGGCCAGAACCGTTAGTACTTGATGGCCCCACGCGGCTTATAATAATATTATTATAATTGTTCTTTTACAATTAATTGACTTACTAATCATTTTCAAAAGATTTCTATTTTATGATGCGCATCGACTCGGCGTCATATCACGGCTTGCCTCGGCATGTCGCGGCGGACAGATGCGAAGCATCGCGGCGAAATGCGACGTTCCGCCGCGAACTGACGCGGCTTCAACGGCCGACTTGGCATTGACTCGTTGCGCCTTGACGCCGCGGATGGCGAAATATGTTTGGTCCGCGTGGGCTGTACTGTATATATAAATTTAATAAAACTCGTAATAATTATTCAAAATATAAGAACAAAATTATAATAATAAATTTGAGTTATATATTTTGTTAGATGTTATTGAAATAAAATTGAGGTATAATAATCATACAACACTTCTTCATTTTTTTATTTTTTTTTATTTTGGATATTATTTTTTCAAATTAGGATTTTTTTTAACATTTTGCTTTAGTATAAATGGGTCTGTTGAATGGACCCATAGATAAACCAAGCAAGTAATTTTGTTTTCAGTAAAGAGATAAGATACATATGGAGGAAAAAGATTCTCTCAGCTTCCATAGCATGCTCGTGGGTCTTGGGACCAAGATTTGTGTACCTCATTGTCATGACAGCCGTTACCTTGGTTGGAATGCATTTGAGGGCCAGGCAGCTGTACATTTGCCTGCCTCTGTTGTTTCATGCAGGCCAGATGATGATGGGCGTTTTGTTTGTAACAAATCAAAACATTCACGATGTGAAAGTAACACTTTTTCGATTCCGTGTAAGTGGTGTCAGTTTGCCTTCAAGTGTAATCATTTTACTCTTTTGATACCTTACCCAACACAATATGCAGAAGTTCCTGCCTGTGTAATCATTCAACTGCTGTGATACACCTTAAACAACACAATATTCAGAACATTCTGCCTGTGTAATCATTACCCAACACAATATTCAAAAGATTCTGCCTGTGTAATCATTACCCAACACAATATGCAGAAGTGCTTGCCTGTGTAATCATTATCAACACAATATGCAGAAGTGCTTGCCTGTGTAATCATTACCAACACAATATGCAGAAGTGCTTGCCTGTGTAATCATTACCAACACAATATGCAGAAGTGCTTGCCTGTGTAATCATTACCAACACAATATGCAGAAGTGCTTGCCTGTGTAATCATTACCAACACAATATGCAGAAGTGCTTGCCTGTGTAATCATTACCCAACACAATATGCAGAAGTGCTTGCCTGTGTAATCATTACCAACACAATATGCAGAAGATGCTGCCTATGTAATCATTTAGTGTTTTGTATGGTTGGCTAGTTAATGGTGATTTCGCTTGAAGCCGTTTTTTGTTTACAAGTTGCTTTAAAGCCCCATGTCCACTGAAAGAAGATTTGATTATTGCGCAATTGTTGCACACATATAAGATGGATTTTAATGAATTTGTTTGTATTTTAGTCAGTAAGGTGTCCATAAAGAAAGTATTCTTCAATGATTTTATGCCCCCTTTAAAAAAAAGGGGGTTTATTGTTTTTGGCCTGTCCGTCATTCTGTCAATCTTAAAACTTTAACGTTGCTCATAACTTTTGCAATATTGAAGATAGCAACTTAATATTTGGCATACATGTGTATCTCATGGAGCTGCACATTTTGAGTGGTGAAAGGTCAAGGTCATCCTTAAAGGTCAAAGGTAAAAAAAAAACAAAAAAAAAACAACGGCGCATAAGGGGGCATTGTGTTTCTGACAAACACGTCTCTTGTTGTTTGTGGACTGCTGCTTCAATAAAATTGCACAATGTTTTTTCATTTGTTGCACTTACTGCTTTTATCATGCTTATTTACATGACATAGTTCTATTTTCTAAGCTGAAATCTCTCTATACCGTAAATACACGAATATAATACGCCCTCGTGTTTAATACGCACCCCCCGAGTTTGGTCCAAATTTATCGGTAAAAATTGAAAATCCGAGTAAAATACGCACTAAAAAAATTAGTGTCCGCCATGACGCTGTCATTCCCGAAAAAATGTGTTCACACATGTTAATCCATGAAATGTTAAATTGTCTTTCGTGTTTTATTTCAGATAGAAGATTCCTGTTTATAGTGATCGCTGTCATTTGTTCTCTCACATGTTAAATGTCTTTATATATTTACTCCATAAAGTTTATTTGAACGTATTATTTTAAACAATAACGACATTTAGAGCAATACCGGTAATTATTGACCATATCGGCAAGCTGTTGCATTTGCACATTTGTATTTCTTTTGTCAAAACGTCGAAGTCTAACACTGCTGATCCTGTTTTCACACTAACCAAAATTTAATCCAGTCTTGACCAGATTTTCCGGTTAATCAGTACACAGTACATTCGACAGTGTATACACCCACGCTAATTTTCGCGCGCTTTTAGACAAAGAATTGACAGGAAAAAAAAGAGAAATAGATGTTGATAGCGTAAGCGTCGGGTAAGCAATTAAATGGGAAAAATCATTACACGCACGCTTTACATGCGTATGGCGTGACGTTGGACATTGCCGCATAGTTTTCGCACGCGTCGCGGCAAAGGAAATGCTTGTGGACATTTTATTTTAAGCCGTGACAATTACCGTTGCCCCCTTTGATGTAATGGTGTAACATGCAAATCTGTGCTTGCCACTAATATTGCGTCGTCTCCAAGGCAATGCCTGTCCGATAAATCATAAGGCAATTACGCTACGTGTCTAAATTTATCAATTAACGGGGGGTCCTGTTATCTTGTCGATTGTCTCGCAATCACAGTCAAACAAAAGGGGTTTATTAGTTGTGAACTGGCTTGCTCAAATTGATGGCAGTTTAGTTTTAATTTTCGCGCCTTCACGGTGTCTGATTCATTCACACTAATGCATAATGCGACAAACAACACGCCTTTATGCTTAGCGCCAACAATGTAAGTTGTAACAGTTTGACGACATATTTTACACCGCGCGTGCCACCCATGACAACGTCTGCATTCATCACCGGTGTTACACGCAGTCCACGTTTTAAGACTTTCGGACTTACAGGTAAGTTACATGAGTAATTTAATTAATTGGATATCGCGAAAAAATGCGTACCAAAAATACATCGCTATATGTATACATGTCCCGGAAAATCGACAAAATTTAAAGTCCCGGGAAATTGAGCACAATGTCCTGGAATTGGTCGGAAAATTTATGGCATATATGGTTGAAAGTTTCACAGGAAATATTTTCTTCTGCTCTACATTCGTATATTATACGCACCCCCTACTTGAAGAAAAATTTGGCAGGTAAAAAAGTGCGTATTATATTCGCGTATTTACGATACTCCTCTGCATCCAATGACTTTGATTACCACAGGGTACCAATTAATTCAACAAGGTTGCCGTGGCATGGTGGATATGGTGTCCACCTAGCAATAGGGAGGTTTGACCAATATCCAGCTGTCAATCAAACAAACAGCCACTCAGATACTTTTTTTTATTGCCAACATTTGATCAGAAGAACAAAGAGTGTTGTAACTTAGTGGGCGGAGCGATGAATTATCTGAAGACTGCTTGGTTAATTTGAATACACCTGAATAATGTTTATAGGCTTGTAAAGGATTGATGTACATTGAAGCAGACTGGAATTGTAACTGGAAAATGTCATCCATGGAGTAAATGGGTTATAGTAAATGAACTAAATGCGTGTAATATCAAGAATAGTTCCATAATGGACTTGCAATAAATGTATTTCTGGTTTGTGGTAAAACAAACATTCACTAATAAATGTATCATTCAAATGATTATAGTATGCAAAAAAAGAAAATGTACAAAATCAATTACAGTAAAATAATTAAATTAATACATTAAATACATAATAGATTACTTTTCATACATTAAAAACATACGCAATTAACATGATATATCAAAACATTGAATAAGACTAGCACAATAAACAAAAATACATCAACACACTGCATATACTACATGTACATGTCTAACTTATATCACAATGTTGTTGCAATCATTTTAATTCCAAACTGTTAAATATTTTTTTGTTAAAAAACAGTGCTGGTTGACTTGAACTTAATTCCCTTGCCCCAATTAACAATGATGGTTAACTTGAACTTACTTCTCTTGTCCAATTAACAGTGATGGGTTACTTGAAATTACTGTCCTTGCCCAATTAATAGAGATGGGTTACTTGAACTTGCTTCCAATTCCCTATTAACAGAGATTTGTTATTGAACTTACTTCTCTTGATCTTTTAACAGTGATGTGTTACTTGCACTTACTTCCCTTGCCCAATTAATAGTGCTGGGTGACTTGAACTTACTTTCCTTGCCAAATTAACAGTGATGGGCTGCCTGGACTTACTTCCCTTGATCTATAAATAGTGAAGCTTACTTGATCTTACTTCCCTAGCCCAATTAACAGTGATGGGTTATTGAACTTACTTTCCTTAGCTTATTAACAGTGAAGGTTATTTGAACTAACTTCCCTTGCCTAATTAACACTCATCTGTGATGGGCTACCTGAACTTAATACTGCCCTTGCACACTTAACAGTGATGTGTTACTTGAACTTACTTCCCTTGTCCAATTAACAGTGATGGGTTACTTGAACTAATTTTCCATGGCTTATTAACAGTGATAAGTTACTTGAACTTACTTTTCTTGCCCTATTAAAAGTGATAAGTTACTTGAACTTACTTGACCTATTAACTGAGATGGGGTATATGAGTTTACTTCCTTCGCCCTATTAACAGTTATTGCTTACTTGAACTTAAATAAACTGGCTACTAAAATCTACCTTTACATGCATATATTACTGAGGTTTCCTTACTAGCATGCTGACTGGATCTGATGTCAGCGCATGTTGAAATGACCTTTCTGTATTCAGTTAAATTGTCCCCTAAAAAAAATGCTAACTTTGTGTTTATTTGGTATTTAAAAGAAATACATGCCTTTGCTTAGCGACATGTTTGATTTGCTTGAAATAATGGAACCTGCGATTTTACTGAAAGATTATCTTATCTGTTTTTGGATTCAATCAGATTCGTTTACCACAGCAATTGTTTTCATTCTTTATAAAGTACCCGTGAAAGGCACTTTCCCAATCAAGGAAAAATGACAAATGCCCAATTATCCCCTGAAAAATCCTTAAAGGAAGCAAAATTGTGTCAATTTCATTTCATAAGCGCATTTTATGCAAGTGAACAAATAAAATGAGCACTGGAACTGAACATTTTGGGAAAAAGGCATGTAAAAGAATGTTTAAATAGGTTTGTACAATAATATTCCAAGCACTTAAAAAGACCCTAATTCCCAATCTGAAGATTTCTTTATCGCGAGTTTCCCGATTTCAGTTTTTTATTCCCCCTTCTTCGAAGAAGAGGGGGTATATTGTTTTTGGCCTGTCTGTCTGTCATTGTGTGTGCCTGTCTTTCTGTCCCAAAACTTTTACCTAGGTTAAAGTTTTGTCATAACTTTTGCATTATTGATGACAGCATCTTGATACTTGGCATGCATGTGTATCTCATGGAGCTGCACATTTTGAGTGGTAAAAGGTCAAGATCATCCTTCAAGGTCAAATAAAAAATAAATTAAAAAAAATAAGCGCAATAGGGGGCATTGTGTGTCTGACAAACACATCCCTTGTTTTTCTCAATTTTTTCCCAATCGGCGCAGTGCCAGTACTTTTCCAAATTGGGCAAAAAAAATTGCTGCACCTGCAACAAACTCGATTGATGATGAGATTGACTCAATCTAGACTCCCAAGCACGTCTTTTTGCTTTCAGTGAAGAGATAAGATACATATGGAGGAAAACGATTCTCTCGGTCGCCATAGCATGCTCATGGGGCCTAGGACCAAGAGTTGTTTACCTCGTTGTCATGGCAACACTTACCCTGGCAGGAATGCATTTGCGCGCCAGGCAACTGTACATCTTTCTGCCTCTGTTGCGTCTCACAGGGCAGATGATGATGGGTGTTCTATTTATGACGATTCAAAACATTAACGATGTGAAAGTATCGGCTGTTCGATGCTGTGTAAGTGGTTCTTGGTTTAAAATGCTGTCTGTTTGTTTGCCTTCCTGTGTTATCATTTAACTGTTGTAAAACCTTACACAACACATTATGCCATTGTGCCTGTCTCTGTCATCATTTATTGTTTTGTACAGTTGCCTAGTTAATGGTGATTTTGCTTAAAGCTGTATTTGTTTTCAAATGGCATTAAAGCCTCATGTCCACTGAACAATAATTTGATTATTGCCAAATTGTTGTACAAATATTAGATGGATTTTAATTAATTTGTTTGTACTTTGGTCAGTAAGAAGTCAATTAAGAAACTGTTCCTTTAAAGTTTAAAGAGACCTGTTCACAGTTTGATAAATTGACAATTTGTTTTTTCAGATTTGCAAATGTTCGTTTTAGTTATGTATTTTGCAAGTAAACAGTAATACTGAACATTTACCATGCTCTAAAATATCCAGCATGCATCTTTTGATTATTTGAAAATCTGAAAATTATGAAACGTTACAAACGCGAACCGATTGAATAATTTGGAGACATCTGTTGTTATCGTTATATTTTGTGACATTACGAGGATTGTTTATATAAAATATTAAAATCATCTTGTACTACAGCACGTATGGCTCAGTGCTTTATGCGCTAGACTTTTATTCCAAGGGTCAGTGGTTCTAGCCCAAGTGTGGATAACTTTTTTTTCTTTCTTTATATCATTTTTGTTTTATACTGCATGGTGCTCTTTAGTTCCGTTGCTTACATTTATCAATTAAAAGTTATGACAAACTTGAAAACATGACAAAAACTGTGAACAAGTCCCTTTTAAGTTTTTGTTTGTTTGTTCGCTGTGGCTTTATACTAAAATTGCTTTTTTGTTTGGTGCACTCACTGCTTTTATCATGTTTATAGTTAACATTTTATAGTTCTATTAACTATGCTGAAATCTCTCTATACTCTTCTACATCCAGTCACTTTCAAAACCACAGGATATTCATGAATTCATGTAGGTCCTTAGTGATGTATGGTGTTGCATAGCAACAGGGAGGTCATAGGTCCCCAAAGATGCCTGGTACTGTTTCTTCCCAGGAAACAGACTTGAGAGCATTTCAATCAATATGGCTTGTGATGCATTCAAGCTAAAATAAATAAGTTTTAACAAAAGAGGCAAATGACCATTTGCCGAACTAACAGCCATTCTGATACTTTTTATTGCCAAAGTTTGGTCAGAAGAACAAAGAGTGTTGTAGTAAACAAATGAGTTTTATACTTAAAATTATTAAAATGGCGGAATAATTAATTATTTGAAGAGTGCTTGGTAAATTTGAATGCACCTAAATACGGTTTATTGGCTTGAAAACGATTGAAGTACATTGCAGCAGACTGGAATTGTAACTTGAAACAAATCTACTTTATTTCATGTTATTGTGATAAATAATAATTCTAGATGCAGCAAGTGTTCAATAATAGTAAATGAAACGTACAAAATCAAAAATAGCAAAATATTAAAATTAATACATAACAAACATTACAGATTACTGTTCATACATTAAAAGCATAAACAATTAACATATAAATATTAAAACATTGAAATATACTTTCACAATAAAAGGAACTAAAAAATATACAAAAAACTGCTACATGTCAAACTTTAATCATAATGTTGTTTAAATCATTATGATTAAAACTTTGAATTATGTTTTTGATAAAACATTTATGTTGTATGTTTACTGAGAGAAAATAAGCTAAACTTCAAATGATAAAAATACAATACAAAAAATATGAAAACTAAAATGCTCTGCAAGACAATGGCGTAATTTGTACTGAAAAACACCAGAAAGTGCTGACATCTGCTACAGTGTTACAGGGATGGGTTACTTGAACTTACTTCCCTTGATCTATTAATAGAGATGGGTAACTTGAACTCACTTCCATTGATCAATTAATAGAAATGGGTTCTTTGAACTTACTTCCCTTGCCCAATTAACAGTGATTAGTTACTTGAACTTACCTCCCTTGATCTATTAATAGAGATGGGCTACTTGAAATTACTTCCCTTGATCTATTAATAGAGATGAGTTAATGGAAATTACTTCCCATGCTCAATTAACAGTGATGATGTTTAACTAAATGGAAATTGATGTTGAGGAAGCACTAGTGAATGTGTATATCATGTATTGCTAAAATGTGTAAGTATTAGTGATGGGCAAATCCTCTGAATTTGCCCTAAACGTTATACTGTGATGAGATCAAATGATATACTATACAGACTATACCCAAATATTTATATAGTTATTTGGAAATAAAATTATGTAATAATAGTACATTTTGAGAACAAATCTAGAGCATGACATTTTTTTAGTCAGTGAAATTTGTCCTTTCATTATCTGATTATTATTGAGCTTCCAGGTTGGGCAGACATTTTAAAATGTAATTTGCCAGAATGGGGTTACACTTGTTCAGGATTTTGCGCATGTGGATTATATATAAAACTTCTGAGAAATTGCAAAGAACCTCTGTGAAAGAAGAAGTAAAAGACATAGATTGCTCAAATTTTGGTGATTCTAACCTTGAAAAATTTGAGTGCTATGTCTAGTTTTTCCTCCGGGAAAAGACATTGGTTTCCATGGTTGTGTAAAAATAAGCATTATTTGTGTTTGAGATGCTTTTTTGTGGGATGATTTTAAAGTTAATTTGGTGGAGCAAGTAAAAACACAGTCCTTTTATTTTAAAAAACCTACTTCACTGTTTGTTCTTTTTTGTTTCTTGCAGAACAGAATATAGAATGGCTCTGCACGGCCACTGGGTTTCAACAAGTCAAAATTTGTCGTTCGATGTTTATCCAAGAATTTTATATTTCTCTGTTCTGCTGGTACCAATGGTGCTGGGAATTCCGATTCGTCCAGCTCAGTTATATGTCTGCCTGCCCTTCCTGTATATTGTCGAGAGGCATTTCATCCACTACGCGATCTTGTATCAGATTTTTTTGGTCACTGGAACACGTGTTGCTGCCAAGAGGATTGAGGTATTTTTTGGTACTGGTCTGTGTGTTCTCATAGTAGCATTCTCATTTCTTGATTTTCTGTTTGTAACAGTCCTTTATGCCATGTTATCGTATCATAATACATAGTTGTCTGTCTTCATTTAACATTATTAATTCCAAGCTCATAGTATATTCTGCTTTACTAGAAGGACACAATTTTACAGACTGTACAGTTATTAACCTGTGAATTTGCTGTAACCTGTGTAATAAATTGATGATGGGGGAAACAACAATATTAATTGAGAAATAATATTTATATCTCTCTCTCTTTCTTTCTGTCTGTCTGTTGGTCGTCCGTCCGACGGTCTGTAGACCAACCGTCTGTTCGTTCGTCTGTCTGTCCATCAACAAAACTTGTCTTTCAGGCACTCTGGTAAACTTTTAACTTGGAGGCATTGCTTTTTATTCTATGAAGTTGTGCATGTCAGATTTGTATCATCCTACATTAAAATTTTGAAGTTTTTCTCCTTTTCAACTTCAACATTTTATAACATCATGTTTCATATTACAACATGCCGTGTCTGGCAGTATTCTTTGTCACTGTTGTGAAAAATCAAGTTTAAAGCTACACATTAATTTTCATGGAGCCAGGATTGTATAAAATTAAAGGGAAGCTTAATTGTGTAAATACATTTCTAAGAAAATATCATGTTGATTACATTAGTTGCATGTAAAATATGAATCTGGAAACAAATACCATTGATCCTAGCAGTTTGTGCAGTATAGTCTTTCTTTGCTTAGTTTAAAAAGTTTTAACCAATATTTTCGTTGAGTAGTGTATAGATTACTGCTATTTCTCAATCATCTGCTTCCTTGCTTTGCATTTTTGCTCACCTGAGGTTTGTGTTGTGTTTTGAAAATTTTTAGCTATTTACCACTGTAGAAGCCACATTTTTTATCCAATCTAAAAGTAAATTTTTTCAGAGTGTTTATTTGGACAATATCTAGGTCGAGTGCAAATCTGGGTCATGTGCGTCCAAAAACTAGGGCACCAGGTCATATCGGAAAAAACACACTTTGTTGCAATGCTAGAGGCCACATTTATGACTCAATCTTGATACAACTTGGTCAAAATATTTTTCTTAACAATATCAAGGTCGAGTTTGAATATGGGTTATTTGCGTCAAAAAACTAGGTCACTGGGTCAATTCTTAGAAAAACCTCATTACCACTCGAGAGGTTCATTTAATATGACTCAATCTTGATGAACCTTGGTCAAAATGTTAATCTTGTCAATATCTAGGAAAAGTTAGATTCTAGGTCACGTGCATAATTATAGAAACAAGGTCTTTGATGAAAGTCTTACCACAAAAGAGACATCTGTTATGACTAAACCCCGATAAAACTTGGTCAGAATGTTTATCATGTCAATATCTAGGAAAAGTTAGATTCTGGGTCACTTGCATAATTATAGAAACAAGGTCTTTGACGAAAGTCTAACCACATACAAGAGACATCTGTTATGACTCAACCACGATAAAACTTGGTCAGAATGTTTATCATGACAATATTTAGGCTAAGTGTGAGTGGGGTAAGGTGCATCTCAAAACAAGGTGACCAGGTTAAATCTTGAAAAAAAACTTGTTACCACTTTAGAAGCCACATTTATGACTAACTTTGTCAGAATGCTTATCTTGACAATATATGGGGCATCTTTTTATCTGGGTCAAGTGGGGTCAAAAACTAGATCACCAGGTCAATTCTTCAGCAATCAGTGTCAGTGTACTCAGGTGAGATCTTAAGGGCCATCATTGCCCTCTTGTTTGTTTTCGAACTTGGGGGTTGCTGTGGTTTGAAAATCCCCATGCATTTCACTTTTGTGTTGCTTTGCTTTGTTTTCACATTCACAATGTATTCCATAATTAATTTATCTTAGGTCACTAAGCATGTTGCATTCTTTTCAACATAAGCGATTTATAATATATATCTATTGGTTGCTACATGTGCTCCGTGTATACATTGAGAGCCATGTAGATCTTTCTTAAGAAAACTGAAACCGTTGACCATTAAATGTAAGTTGGCAACATGAGACAAGAAAAAGGAGTTATTTTCCTTTAAATAAAAAAAAAAAATCATGAGTTTTGTTTGGACACTTAAATAAGTCTGCCAGGGACTTTATTTCAAAGGGTTTCACCCTTCTTGATGTTCTGGCATTATTATATCAAGTTAAGGGAAACATTCTTATTTGACTTTAAAATATAACTTAATCCATTAACATGTATTGTTGGACTCAAAAGTAAGAGAATAAATTAAGGGTGGAGTTGAAGAATTATTAAAAAAAAGTAGGATGCAGTTACAGGGGAATGTATGGCACGAAACATTTGTTTGTAGTGTACAAACGCTACCTGGCCTAAACAAATCTGAAAGACGACTACTACACAGTGGAATACAATTATTAGCCAACACCCCTTAACATATCAAATCATAGCATATTTGAATATAGTCTCTTCTTCAGGTGGAGTCGAAACTGTCATGCATCAACGACAAAGATTATAATGTAGACTATTAAAATAAACATAATGTTATTTTATACATTTCTCTTAAGTTATCACTTAAAGAGACGTTCTGTACCATAAACAATAAAAACAGCATGTTATTTGTAGATCAGTCTGCGATTATCAATTCCAAATCATACTGTATACCAATAAAAACATGAACCTTCATGCGGATCTCCCATAATCATGCACCCCCAAATCATATTTATGATATACTGGGAACATTTTGTTATATTTATTCTAATTGTGATAACGTATTGAAAATGTGCAGATAATTAATTCCTTATAACTTTCTCACTAGCCCGACTTGTGATTAATTTTTATGCCCCCTTTTTAAAAAAAAGGGGGTATATTGTTTTTGGCCTGCCTGTCTGTCTGTCTGTCCAAAACTTTAACCAATATTAAAGTTTTGTCATAACTTTTGCAATATTGATCATAGCAACTTGATATTTGGCATGCATGTGTATCTCATGGAGCTGCACATTTTGAGTGGTGAAAGGTCAAGTTCAGCCTTTAAAGGTCAAAGTTAAAAAAAAATCATTTTCAAAGCGGCGCAGTAGGGGGCATTGTATTTCTGACAAAAACATCTCTTGTAAAAATTTAAAATTCAATTTCAAATATTGTCATGTATTGTTCATCATTGTAAATAATCAAAAAGAGATTAATATAAAAAGCAGTATAAGTGTTAAAAATACAGTTACAAATTTAAGTCACAAATACTTATAAATACTCCATTATTGTATTTGAAAATATTAAAATGAAAAAAATACCATACCTCATAATTGTCATTGCGCTGTGTTTCGTCACTTGTCTTGGGCCAAATTAACTATTAGAAAGGTTTGGAGGGTACACTCTATACTTCCTTTCCTAGAGAAATGTGTGTGCATTGTTTGGCCCAGGCAGTTTCTTTGCATAACTCAACAAGCCAAGTGCCAACAGTTACAAGTTAGCATTGCTTGAACAGCCGTCATTGTTTTGGCTACCATGGAAACCAAGATGGCGTCCACAAAAAGTGCTGAAAATGTATAGTTTTAGGGACGCTACTTCATGCTTGGATGAGCATACTGTTTTACACTGGTACATTAGTCACCAGACCTTTATGCGCAGTTTGTTTGCCTCTATCCACAGTACCTCATATAACATATTGCACTTTTATCCGTTTCTGACGAACCCCTTCCCCTTGTGCCTCTTTACAGATTGGAATACCGCAGCAAGCTTAAGGGACGCTACCTATCCACGTCAATGAACCTCGCTTTTGATGTGTATCCGCGCATCTTCACATACAGCGTCATGATCACCCCTGCCTTACAGGGGTCCCCACTGCGGCCCGCACAGCTCTTTCCCTGTATTCCGTTCATTTACTCATTTGTTCTGCGCTCAATTCATTTCGGGCTGTTATATCAAGTGTTCAACTTTGCTGAGACGAGAATCGTTCTTGTGCGCCTTGAGGTAATGGAGAGCTCGCTATTGCTTATTGCGTGTTTGCATATTTCCCTTTGCTTATTTGTTGCTTAGTTTAATAAGATTATTCCGGAATATCTTTGACCTTTACAAGTATAAATCCTCCTTATCCTTACCAATAATAATATCCTAGACCTTTATGAGAATAAATCTGCGACCGTACAAGAATAAGTCCTTGACTTTCACACAAATAAATACATTTTGTTAGCCCTATTTTATTCCACCTATAATATAAAATCTTTGAATGACCAGATGGTCACCCTGAAGTACGAATCTTGATTTCATAGCTTTTGAAGTGAATAGTGAAAGTTAAATTAACGTAAGGTATTTCAATGTGTATCAGACACGATTTTAAAATACATTTGTGGGGTATATGGTGGAAAACAATTATTATACATTAATAGAAGAAATTATTAAAGAATCACTAAAATTAATGTAATTCAAAAAAGTAAATAGAAGAATGTTTGTGATAGCGGAAAGTTTGGATTGAAACAAAGAAGATAGTAAAATGTTACCTTGAAGTTATTTCTTGTTTTTTTCCTGTCTGAGCCTGTCTCATGGACGGGTTTTAGGCACTGTGTTGTCATGTGCTGGAAAGGTGGCACAAACAATCAAACATATTAATGCATGTTTGCTGCTCAAAAACAAACCTCAGCAATATAATTTCAACGTTTTACAGCAAATTACTGGATATTAGGGATAAATAAATATTTCGCCATTTTTTTATTATTTGCAATTTTACTCATTGCTTATAGAAACATTGCCCTTGAACATTTTTGAAAAAATCTTCAATGTTAAAGCCAAAAACCCATTGAAAAACAACAGAACACAACATCAAATACATAAGCAGTCAATTTATAATATTGTCACTCTTAAACTGTATTCTTACCATACGCTTTTTTACATTTCGGCAGTTGCTTAGCCCTTTGCATGCTGGGAAATTTGTCGTCTGCTAAAATGTTGTTTGCTAAATTTCTAAAATAAGCATTTTCTTCGATTTTTTTTCAAAGAATACTATCAGAATAGCAAACAGTTTGGATCCTGATGAGACGCCACGTTCTGTGGCGTCTCATCTGGATCCAAACTGTTTGCAAAGGCCTTCAAAATCCGGTTCCAGCGCTCAAAGGGTTAGGAATATTCCTAGTTGGCCATTGTTAGATCAGGGTCCATGAAGGTATTTATTTTGGTGTATACTTTCAAAACATCACATCCTATGTTGGCATACCATAGGAGGGTGTTTCGGGTAGCGCTGAAACAAGTGACAAATGTAGACCCCACCTGCATGATGATGCCATCGGATGGCAGCAGCATCTGACGCTGTATCTTGAAACTTGTGGTGTTATATTTTTGAAACCTCACCAGAATAAGTGAACGAAAGGACATTCAAAGAGAGGAAAGAAGTTAATAATAATTTGGTATTAGTCTTCATTTCTCTATACAAGGCAGATAAAATTCAGCTCGCAATATTTGTATCTGTCTCTTGATCATGTCCCCTCCAAAAATACTATTGCCCACGGCATCCACAGGTGGAAAAAGTCAACTTTAGCCCTCCAAGAATGCAATATTTATATATTTACAAATGGCCTGTATTTCAGATCGGAGTACCAATGGCTGAAACGTTTGTCACTGCTAATAGTGAACCTTGTGCTAGCATTTGATGTTCTCATGAGACTTTGGATATATCTAATAGTGATATTTATGACACTGGTTTTCCGTTCACCCATACGACCTGCCGACATTTTCCCTGCAATGCCGATGATATGGATTGTTGTGGATTGCTTCTTTTGGAAACTTGTTCTTGGTCAAACAAAGCGTGTTGCGGAACTGAAAATAACAACGTCTCAAATCACGGTAACTTGCTAGATTAGGTTCACGATGCAAAACAATCGCTTTTATGTTTGTTATGCAAATCCCTAATGTTTACCCCTTGTGTATTGTCCTGGCTTATTTTACACGCTGGACGTACAGCTGGACTTGTGTATGTTATTGTGTTCCACGGACTATGTTACAAATTGTTGTGATTCAAACAAAGCAAATAGATGAATTGTTGTGGTTCAATCAAAACAAATCGGACAATGGTTGGGATTCAAACAAAGCAAATGCTGAGTGATTGTGATTCAAACAAAGCAAATAGCAGAAGGGTTGGGGTTAAATGAAGCAAGTAGTAGAATGGTTGTGTTCAAACAAAGCATATAGAAGAACTTTAAGTTACAGCATCTCAACTCAAGTAATATTTTTTGACTCAGGTTGCCTTGAAGGTACTTCCTGTTTTTTTGTATGGATGGTTCTTGCACTGGGTTGTCACGTATTGGAGAGGTGCCACATATATTTGAACATTTTGATGTATGTTTTCTGCTTTATGGCTATTTTTCTAATGTTTTAATGCAGACATTGAAGCTGGAAGATAAACCTCAGCAATATCATTCAAAAGTTTTACAGTCAAATATGACTGAATATTGTGAATAAATGAATATATCCCTATTTTTTATTATTTGCAACTTTTTGCTTATTTTCGCTTATTGGCCTTAAAAATTAAGAAAACTCTTACTTAAATTTAAAACCCAACAACCGAAAGAAAAACAAAAGAACACAACAACAAATACAAAAGCAGTTAATTTGCAATATTGTCACTCTTAAAATGTATGTTAATCATACGCTTCAATACATGTTGGCAGTTGCTTAGGAGTATTTCTCATTGGTGATTGTAAGATCAGGGTCCATGTTTGTAAATTATTTGGAATATACTTTCAAACCATCGAATCCTATTTCGGCGCACCACAGGAGGGGGTTGTGGGTGGTGCCAATGTGGACCTGATCACCTGATTATGGTAGCAGCATCTAAAGCTGTGACTTGGATCTTGCGATGTTTTAACCCTTTGCATGCTGGGAAATTTGTCGTCTGCTAAAATGTTGTCTGCTAAATTTCTAAAATTAGCATTTTCTTTGATTTTTTTTCAAAGAATACTATCAGAATAGCAAACAGTTTGGATCCTGATGAGACGCCACGTTCTGTGGTGTCTCATCTGGATCCAAACTGTTTGCAAAGGTCTTCAAAATCCGGTTCCAGCGCTCAAAGGGTTAAACATCACAAGAATGAGTGAATGTAAGGACATTAAAAGAGAGGGAAAAAGTTAATAATAATTTGGTAGTTCTTCATTTCTCTATTATAAGTAACAAGGCAGATACAATTTAGCAGGCAATATTTTGATTTGTCTCATGACAGAGTGCCTTCCAAAAATACTATTTACCACGTCGCTCACAGGTGGACAAAATGCACAATTGAGCCCTTCAATAATGCAATATTTATATATTTACAAATGGCCTGTATTTCAGATCGGAGTACCAATGGCTGAAACGTTTGTCACTTCTAATAGTGAACCTTGCGCTTGCATTTGATGTTCTCACAAGACTTTGGATATATCTCATAGTGATATTTATGACACTGGTTTTCCGTTCACCCATACGTCCTGCTGATATTTTCCCCGCAATGCCAATGATATGGAATGTTGTGGAAAGCTTCTACTGGAGACTTGTTCTTGGTACAACAAAGCATATTGCGGAACTGAAAATAACAACGTCTCGAATCACGGTAACTTGCTAGGCTAGGTTCTCGATGCAAAACAATCGCTTTTATGTTTGTTATTCACGTCCTTAATGTTTACCCCTTGTGTATTGTCCTTGCTTAATTTACATGCTGGACGTTCAGCTGCACAAAAGTTGGATGGAAAAAATTTCATTTGTTGGAACCTTGTTTTGTTTGTTAAGACACAAAATAAAGACACAATTTGCAATAGAAGAATACTGAGTACTATATACTGTTTTGAGATAAAGTTGATGAAGCATTAATGTAACTGACCACTATTGCCAAGTCTTTTGGTTCAATTTGTAATGGGAACCTACTTAATTACTTAGTATCTGTTTCATAACAATGATATATAAAGCATAAGCAAAAGATACAACAACCTTAAGAAAAAATCAAAATTGCATAGTTTTTAGATGACATTACCAATTATTGTTATTATTGTATATACTTATATGATATTTTCTTACGGTGCACTATTTTAGATCATACAATATTCTGCAATGACTATATACCATCATCAATGGTGTTTCATGTGTGTATTCAAACAATAATTTTCCCCAACATTCTGGTAAAAGATCTGTTTGTGAAGTGCTTGTTTGTGAGAAGATCCTTGGGCAAACAAAGCAAATTGCTTTTGTAAAAGTTTTGGCATGGTATCATGTCTAGATCTGGCTCACCAAGGTTGGTGCTTGCAGTATTGTCAGGGCTATTGTTTTACAAAAGCTTATTGCCAAAATAGTTCATTGTATTAACACCATGTTTTCATAGTGTTGGAGCTATCACTGACAATAATAAATACAGTAAAACCTCTATAAACGACCACCCGTTCATTGCAACAAGCTCACTACGACGACTACCAGTTTTCAGTCCTGAATTTTTCCTTCTATATTTCACTGATGTTTAATAATTGTCATAATTCACAAAACTTGGCATTAAGACCACCTATCTATTAAAACCACTTTTTAAAAGTCCCACAGTTAATACCAAGGTTTCACTGTACCTGTATTTACTGCTATGACACAGACATTTAGCCTTGACATTCGACGCTGCATTTGACTTCTAATTTACAAAGTATTTTGACTTTGACCTTTAAGTTCCTCTTGACCTTGTTAGTAACCACAAAGTTCTTGTGACAACTCCTAATCTAGGTGAAAATAATAATGTTGTTCACTTTGTTTTGTAAACCTGTAATGCCTTTTCAAGTTATATAGCTAGCAAGCCATCTTATGACTTTACAGTGCATTATTTTTACTTTGACCTCAATACTTGACCTTGACCTTGAGGGTGAAACATGGTTCTTTGATGCAAGTGTTACTGTACTTGCCAAAGTGTTGTCAGTGTGTTGAAAGTGGGTTATTAGTGTACATGGTATTGCTAGTTAGTTGTCAGTGAATTATCCAGACATATTTGTTTGTTACCAGGAGTATAAATGGGTACCTGTGAGGGAAATAAGCCAATGTGCTGTGGTTGAATACTGCGCCGAATGTAAACGATGTAAACAGATAACTTATATCCCAGTGATTGGGGGGGGAGGTTAAATGTCAACGNGATTGAAGATGAGTCTAGTATCATAATCAGACTATAAACCCATGCCTTAACCCTTACCTTTACAAATGTAGCAAAATACACGCTTCGTTTTGTTTTATATAGAAAAGAATCCTATCCAAACATTGTTGATTTCCTACACTCTTTAAATAAATGCAGACAAAACTAAATAACATGGAATGTACTCTGTAAGGTATAGTCTGACAAAATTTCAAAGTCTTCACTGTTTAGAGGGGGAATACAAATATATTTTTGTTTTTTTTCAGAGTATTTTTTTGGTATCTGTTAAACCTTATATAGTTCCGTTTCAAGCTTAAAATTATATGTGCATGTTTTTTTTTGCTTGACATGTCAAAAGTAAGGGTCTTCCGCCAATCACCATATTGAAATAAATCTGCACTTTTAACCAGTCAACACATTTGATTGTAACATGTATTTTTTATATGGCATTCAAGGCATATGATACATAAGGCCAAGAATAGAATGTATGTGACATTATTCATTTGAGCCCCTCACATACCATGTGATTTACAACACAAATTTAATTCAATCCTTACACTATAAATAAGCATATCAAAGCCCTGATCAGTCTATTTGACTGATGTATTTTAGGGACTTCCTTGCTTTTTTGTTTCAGAAAGCAACAGAAGTGGCTTTGGCGTAAAGCTATGGTTGATGTTTACATCGAGATTATATTCTATTATTTTTCGAAGTTCTGGATCTACCTCTTGTGCCTTGTTGCCGTCTTTGTTGCAAAGCGACCGCTGACACCAGATTTCCTATTTGCCGCCATTCCTCTAGTGGGCATAGTGGTTCATGGCTTTTTGTGGAGAACCATCATGTTTAATTACAAAAGTTACTGTGAAATGAAAGTGACTTCACAAAGAATTGTGGTAGGGTCAATAGAGAAAATATATAAGTGTGCTATTCTGGCCGTTTGAGTTGTTGGCAGGGCTCAGCCTATGGTTGAATGTTGAGGGAGAAGTTACTTCAAAGTAAATCTCAAAAGGAGTAGAAGTCACTAAATTATCCTTCATGTACTTAGAGGGAGAAGTTAATATGTCCAGGGGGATATTATCTCCCTGGTCTCTCTCACGGCTGAGTCCTGGTTTGAAAATAACTTCAAAATTATAAGGAAATTTCTCTTGGGAAGGACACCTTAGTTATCCCCTGCCATAGGTGGAGGGATATTGTTTTGGCGTTGTCTGTCCGTCCTCAATCCGTCCGTCCGTCCTTCCGTCAGTCTGGCGTTTTTGTGTCCGGAGCCATATCTTGGAAGTGCTTTGGCGGATTTCATTGAAACTTGGTATAAGTATATATATATGGATAAGAGGATGATGCATGCCAAATGGCTTTGTACACCATCTGTTAATAACGGAGTTATGGCCCTTTGTATCGTGGAAAAAATGCTTTTTACTATAGGCACTTTTGTGTCCGGAGCCATATCTTGGAAGTGCTTTGGTGGATTTCATTGAAACTTGTAATGAGTATATATATGGAACAGAGGATGATGCACGCCAAATGGCATTGTACACCAACTGTTAATAACGGAGTTATGGCCCTTTGTATCTTGAAAAAATGCTTTTTACTATAAGCTTACAGCAGCTGCTGTCCAGAGCCATATGTTGCAAGTGCTTTGGCGGATTTCATTGAAACTTGGTATGAGTATACTTGGTGTGAGTGTATATATAGATAAGCGAAAACCCATCACAGGTACAAATGAGTTAAAAAGAAAAATTACAAAAGGCACAACCCTTCACTTATACCTTTTCTTTTAGTTTTACACCTATCCATAAACAAAATTTATTTGGCGGGGGATATCAATTCAACGAATTTGTTTGTAAGGTGGTGGTTTTTATCCCGCCCCCAAAAATACTGATATGCTATTCTTGTTATTTACCATACAGATTATATGATCTGGTTCATTTACAGTTGCTTCATGTTTAATTTTTAATATTATTTATGAAGTTACTTCATGGGGGTATAAAAAAGGGGACTTTGGTGGATTATCCAATCAGAATTCAGTGTTAATATGAAAATGCAAACAGTTTTAATTATAGTACATGTATTTTGAATTCTCTTGTTGTCTTAAGTATAGCATTTGTTTTATTAGGGTTTTACAGAATCTCATCTATTGTTAATATTTTGTCGTCCTTTATAAAGTAACATCCACCACCTCAACTCACTGTCTTCTTACACTAACACATAAATGATTCTGTTCAAATGCAGCATTTAGGCGCAATTTACTGGCAGTATCATATAACATTTATATTACGTGTGTGTCAACTGTAATTGCTTCTGCTATTGTATTATTTTGTAATTTTTTTTCTCGGTTGTATTTTTTCTTGAAAATATTCTGCATGTTTAAAATAACATTAATTTTACTAAATTCTAAAATTAATGTTTGACCCTGAAACATTCATGATGGTATATTCTTCTTTGGTCTATGTTTGAGGAAAAAAACACTAACTTAACATTCAATTGTCACATTTAAACATCAAAGTTTATTTCAAGGAAAATGTTACATCGATGCATGTTTATTAACATTTTGTTGTGGTGTTGTTGTCCTAAATGTACAGTTATGCTGTTATTATTATTGCTTCATGCACGTGCAATTAGCTGGCTTTGTATTGCATGCACATGTGTTTATGTTAATCTTACAAAATGATTATTAAGTATATAGTAATTAAAAAGTACATCATATGCTAATGTTAATAAGTCATAATAATTTGCATTTTAAACTTAAAGCGAGTATAAACAATTTTAATGTCAACATGTTGATTACTCAATCTTAAATCAGTCTATTAAAATGAAAATTTACCTAACTATACCATGAATGATTACGGACAAATGTTTGGGAAAGACTTTATGCATATATGATTCTTAATTTTTGTTCAAATTGTATCAGTATTATAATTGTATAAGATAAAACCTTATTATCATTATAAAATTATACTCACTGAAATATGTGGTAAAATTATTCAATTATTTATATAGCTAATAATAATCATAATAATACAATAAAATTTTACTTTGAGTGCTCAATAACCTTAGTGTCAAGTCATGTTAGCAAACGTATAAATATAATTAAACAATAATGATACAAATATGAAAACAATTGAACGTTTCACTCTTTGAAGCCAGTTTGACGGACATCATTTATGACTTGTTTTGTTTTTTCTCACCAGACATTTTTACAACTAAGTGAGCTGACCTCAACTGACAAAGGCAAACTTGAGATGGACTATTCTCCTGCCAAGAACTGCCGCATTGTCATCGAAAACGTCCATGCGAAATGGGACAAGGTGATTAGTATACTTTAAAGCTACTATTTAGTCTATTAGTTTAAAGCTATTTATTTTAGCTGTCTTTGAGAGATCTAAAGAACACTCCCACAGTGGGGATCGAACCCGTCACCTCCCTGTTGCCATGCGGAGACCATATCAAATACACCACTCTATTGCATGTAAAAACTAAGGCTTATTGAGATATTCTTAAGTCAGTTTTCTTTATAAAACCAGTACTTAGTGTCAAGGGAAAATCTTAACAATGTTTATAGTGGGGATCGGACTTAAGTTTAAACCTATTTATTGTAGATTGATTGCATTTAAACTACTTACTCCTAATTGAGATGCTCTCGAGTCCGTTTCCTGGGCCTGGAACCAGTACTTGGTGTCTTTGGGGCTGATCTAAAGAATGCTTCCACAGTGTGGATCAAACCCGTGACCTCTCAGGTGGCTAGTAGATCCCCCAAGGGGATCGGACTTGGGACCTCCTGATGGCTAGGTAGACGATATATCTACTTCACCACTTCCTTATCTAGGTAATGAAACAGGGAGGTTTAGATTTAAGTTGGGGCTGAAAAATGTTTCTTTTCTGAAAATAGAATTATGAAGCAGAAAGGTGAAGCATGTATGGGAAAAAACATGCATTAAAATTGGTTTAATTTGAACTATTTAGATTCAAATTGGTATAGTTCCTGAACACATTATGTCGGGTGATGCCACTGGATTAAACCAATATGTTGATTGTTTGTAATATCATCATACCAATCGTGAATAGTAAGCCATTATATAAGTTGATGCATTTCTTTCACACAAAAAAGTGCTGTAAATGTGTTAACTCTCCTTTTAGAACTAAAGCCCTTCTAAAAAGCATTGTTTTATTTTCTGGGGACTGTTGCTCTAAATGCATTAAAATTTAAATTCTTGAACAGGTATCTGAAACCCTTCACAAACATCGCTAGCTTTCAAATTATTTCTTGATCCCCATCACAGCTTAAAATGCACACACATTTTAACTGTTTATCAGGAATCCATAACTGTTCGCAATCATACATGTAGAAAGCTATCAAATGATTTCTCGATTCCCATCACAGGAAGTGGACCAGCCAACATTGCAGAATGTCTCTGCCACCGTGGAGTCTGGAAGACTGGTAGCCGTTATTGGACCTGTTGGAGCTGGGAAGGTACCACGCGTTTGAAGCTTGTTTAATATAAACTTGAGCTATATACTATCGCTATTTTTTTTATAATTTTTGGGTTTTTCCAAAAATTGCAGAAGCTCTTTATGTCAACTACGCAAGAACAAAATCGTCAAAAAATGCGATATTTGATCATTATTAATGAAAAAAGGGGGGAAATAATAGAATAAATAGAATATGATGTGAGTTTTGGATAAAGATCAAGTTTATCATGCTCGGCTCGAACCATGGTAGTGCTCGGCAAGCCTCGCGCTTCCATGGTTCTAAGCCTCGCATGATAAACTTGATCTTTATCCAAAACTCACATAATATTCTCTATACATCTTTGAAGAAATGAAAAAAGAATGTTCAAAAACACAAAGAATATTTATGTTAAATGTGTTACATCATCAAAGTCATTATCGTCATCATCATAATGTTATATGACGGTCAATATTGTTAAAATCATCCAACCATGCAATCCCCATGTAAGTGACATCTGGAAAGGCATTTAACAAAGTTTTTTATGCAATTCGACCCTTTCAGTTAAAGAGCCTGTAAAATATTATCTAATTACTACTTGAAAAAAATATGCCTTTTAGAAAAAAAACTATTTCTTCACATTGAAAGATTAACACAATTTTTTTTAACCCTTTGCATGCTGGGAAATTTGTCATCTGCTAAAATGTCGTCTGCTGAATTTCTTAGATCATAATTTTCTTCACTTTTTTTCAAAGACAACTATCAGAATAGCAAACAGTTTGGATCCTGATGAGACGCCACGTTCTGTGGCGTCTCATCTGGATCCAAACTGTTTGCAAAGGCCTTTAAAATCCGGTTCCAGCGCTCAAAGGGTTAAACCATAGTCAAATCAGAAACTGTAAAATCATTATTATTTGTGGGACATTCATTTTCATTGATTCTTTGGCTTTACCGATCCACGAATTTAACACAAACACAACATGACCGAAGCACATTCCTTATTTTATTTTTTTAATCTGAAGTCTACAAATTTACGTTTCTACGAAAAAGTCACAGTTTTAAAAAACCACAAAATTTCATGCCATCAATATCAATGATTTTACAGTATTCAATTATTATTGGCCTCACCCAGAAATGTGTTAGTTTAAACATATAGAGGATATTTGTTCATGTCAGTGTAAGATTGTTTGTTATTTCACGAGTGATCATAGAAAATATATTTTCACAAGTCTCAGGCGCAGCCACGAGTGAAATTATTATTTTTTATGATCACGAGTAAAATAACAAACGATCGTACACTGACATGAACAAATTTTCTGTTTCTTTTATGCTCCTTTTTCAAGAAAATAATTAATAATAATTTCGATTTTATTTCACTCGTGATCATAGAAAAAATATAAGCAAGGATATAAACAAGGGAAGTACAACTTGATATGATAATCTAAAAATAGAAAAAGGAATTCTGAAAATTTGTTCTTTTCACTGATGAAAAGAACTATTTTGTTCTTTTCACTGCTGTTATTGCACTGCAGAAATGTCATATTTTATCATAAGGTATAAAAGAAATTTATTTCTTTTGGCCAGTACAGTGTATAGTAATCAAGCACAATACAATCAGTATAAGAAAAGGATAGAAACGAAAGAAATAATTCTTATATTGTTTTTTTCCTTGCAGTAATATTTACACAATATATGAGTTTGTTTTAAGACTAGTTTTCATGGCATATGCAAAAAATAAGAACTATGCATGATACATATGGAAAGTGTTGAAAGAGAAATACCAGTATAAGGATGAAGGATTGTTTATGCAAGGATTTCAAACATGGGGGACAATTTTCTCGACAGTCCTCATTGCTGATGGCGATACTGAAGGAGCTCCCGCTGCTAGGGGGCAGTATCTCGGTGACCGGTCGTCTGGCATACGTATCCCAGCAGCCCTGGGTGTTCTCGGCAACGCTGAGACAGAACATCGTCTTTGGGAACAAATACGAGAAGAGCAAATACGACCGGATTCTGAAGGCTTGTGCACTGAATAAGGTAAGTAATTACTTTACTGTAGCTATTTGTGATCTACTTTGAACGTTTAACCCTTTACCGCTCAGAAACGCACTTTGAAATGTTTGTAGTCTTTTAGAAAATCAAATTAAATTTGAGACCTTTCTTACTATATTCAAGTTTTAAAGACTTTCCAAACCTCAGATACTGATAAGCAGCAAACAGCATAAAACCTGAACAGACTGATGAGCAGCAAACAGCATAAAACCTGAACAGACTGCGAGTTACTGTTTTGCTGTTACAGGCTGTTCTGGTTTTATGCTGGTTGCATAATGATATAGCCATTTTCCTTTTGCTTCTGAGTGGGAAAGGGTAAAAGACATATTATAAGAGTTGTAAACTATGTTAAGTATTTAATTAGTCTATTGGTTCGTAAACCAAATGTTCAAAGATGAAATGTGTATAATTTGCATACTTTTTAAATGTTCTGAAAATGTGGCTTAATTTTGTTTATGAGGAAATGAATAAACAGATATTTTGAAGTTGTTTATTGGACAAGGTTAGTTCATATTTATGCCTCATAATATTTAATAATAGACAAAAGAATATAACAATTTTCTGTTAAGTGCACTCACTGTATTAAGAACTGTATTTTGGGAATTTTAGTTTTTGGACCTTTTCGTGACATAGCAATTATGCAGCATTGTGATTTGACCCTTGAAAGGTTTTAAGGACATAGACATTATATACTGTGAAACCATTTTTTTTTTCGTCAGCACGAAATTTGGTCATTTTTACAAAAATTACAATTTCGTCAGCACTTAAATTCGTCAATTTCTGATTTTGAAAAAAATGCGTCATTCAATATCCGACTTGTTTGTAATACATGTCCACGATAAAACCATAATTATATTCATATACAAATATCCGTAACATCGCGTTTGGTTGGATTCCCGGATCGCGATTGAAATATAACGGGTCATGTCACTCCTGTAGATATATATGCATAAGCATAGCTTGGCGATCTCAAACACGTTATTTACCAACGTTTTGTTGTTGCATCAAGTGTTACATCCGTATGTTAAATATTTTTCAAATAAGACATTATTCCATTACGACCACGTAAGTATTTTCAAAAGCGTGTAGGGGAATTATTTTTTATGAAATTCCATACGCATTTCAATTTTCATAATTTCTGCCTACGAATTAACAGCTCTCGTTTATTTCATGTATAACGTCACGTCATCCTCGTGGAAATCAAGTGATTTAATATTTGCCGAATAAAAACTTAGAACCGCAGGAAACTTTGAGATCTTTACTTTTCGTAAGATAATTTGTAGTGCATTTAAAAAAATACGGCGAACCTTTTCTCTGAATCACAACAAATTGTCTATGCTGTATCTACAGTGCTACAATTGTTGAGATACAAATAAGATAAAAGTAAATGTAGTTAAACGCAAACAACCAAACACAAATTAATATGTTTTTTTTCTTTTCTTTGTAATAAAAGCGCAGAATCTATTTAGTCAGATGTTGATCACACATCATCACATTTTAATTGTGTTTATTTGTCTTTGATCCGGATCTGCCGCGGGTTGGTTGTATAATTTGAAACACCCCTGACAAACACAAAACACACAATGAATTATAAAGTTGTTAACAATTAGGGCTAATCATTACTATTCTACCTAAACGAAGTTAACGCATACGATACAGCTTGACTGCATTCGCGTTTTACAGCAAATGTCACGTGTCAGTTAAGTACACGGTACACAGTACACCCCTTTGTGTCAAAACCGGATTAATCTTGATTCCGAAACAGACACAGTATGTATGAGTGGATTACGTTGGATTTGTATGGTCATGTCAACGGTAATTCAGTCTAAATTATTTCAATTATTGGACATAATTATTTGTTAGGAACTTAAATTCGTAAATCGGTCAACTGATGAAATAGACGAAAATTAATGTCTGACAAATAATAATGGTTTCACAGAAGTACAGTGATTCAATCCTTGACCTTTTAAACACATAGCCAATATATAGCACTGTGATTGGACCCTTGCCCTTTTCAGTTCATAGCCATTATGCTGTGCAGTGGTTAGACATTTTCAGGTAATAGCCATCATGCAAAATTTGTTATTTGACCCTTTACCTTTTCAGGACATAGCCATTATGCCACACGGTGATTTGACCCTCATCGGTGACCGTGGGGTCAGTCTTAGCGGCGGTCAGCGGGCTAGGGTCAGTCTGGCTCGAGCACTGTACATGGATGCTGACGTTTACTTGCTTGATGACCCACTAAGTGCAGTGGACGCAGCTGTTGGGAGACACCTCTTCGAAAAGTATAAATCACTTTTCACATACATGTGCTTAAATTTAACACTTAGAATACAGATTTGTTTCTGTTTATTTCATTAGAAGTTGAGGGTATAAAAATATTGCACCCAGAGGCAGAATATACATTTTAATAAATGCTTTATGATTTTTAGCTGAAATTGAATTTTCCAAAAATCCATGTTACCCAACGCGTATGGTATATCAAATATTATATTCCAATTAATTGTTGCTATGAATGGGTGCCATGCATTGTTGCTATGTATCATTGCCTTGAATTTGCCATGCATTGTTGCTATGTATCATTTGAAATATTGCTTCGGTCGTCTTCTGTAAATCATAACTGAATAGTTGCAATGCATAACTGCCTTGAATTTGCTGCCATGAATTGTTCCTTAAAATTGTTGCTTCAAATTGTGGCAAATCAGCTGCTATAGATTTTTACTAGAAATCGCTGCATGAATTGCTGCTATGAATCTTTACAATAAATGGTTGATATGAATTGCTGCTATAGATTTTTAGCTCACCTGAGCACAATGTGCTCATGGTGAGCTATTGTGATTGCCTTTTGTCCGTCGTCAGTCGTGCGTCGTCCGTCGTGCGGCGTCAACATTTACCTTGTGAACACTCTAGAGGTCACATTTATTGTCCAATCTTCATGAGACTTGGTCAGAACATGTGTCTCAATAATATCTTGGACGAGTTTGAAAATGGTTCCGGTTGGTTAAAAAACATGGCTGCCAGGGGGCGTGGCAGTTTTCCTTATATGGCTATAGTAAAACCTTGTTAACACTCTAGAAGTCACATTTATAATCCAATCTTTATGAAACTTGATCAGAACATTTGTTCTAACAATAGCTCGGCTGAGTTTGAAAATGGCTATGACTCGTTGAAAAACATGGCCGGGGGGGGGGCAGTTGTCCTTATATGGCTATATGGAAAACTTGTTGACGCTATATAATAGCCACATTTATTGGCAAATCTTCATGAAACTTGGTCAGAACATTTGTCCCAATGAAATCTTAGCAGGGATTGAAACTGGGTCATATGAGCTCAAAAACTAGGTCACTAGATCAAATATAAAGAAAACATGTTAAAAGTCACTTTTTTGGTCCAATCTTCATGAATCAGCTTGCATTTTTTTTCAGAATAGTCTAGTTCCTTTTGCTCTCAGGTGAGCGCCTTAGGGCCTGATGGCCCTCTTGTTACAATGAGCTGTTGATATGAATTGCTGCTATGAATCTGTTAACAATGAATTGTTGATATGAATTGTTGCTATGAATCTTTCACAAGGAATTGTTGATATGAATTGTTGCTATGAATCTTTCTCATTGAATTGTTGATATGAATTGTTGCTATGAATCTTTCACATTGAATTGTTTACATTAATTGTTGTCATGGATCATTATTATTCACTGTTGCCATGGCAATTCTTCAGGGTAGTGCAGGGCTACCTGAAGAACAAGCCTAGAGTCCTGGTAACCCATCAACTGCAGTTTCTCAAGGAGGCAGAGCAGATACTCATCCTTAAAGAGGTTGGTTGTGGGAAAATGGGGCTTAATGTATGTGCGTAAAGTGTCGTCTTATCCAGGATGACACTTTCCACTTTTCTGCAGAGCAGATTATCATTCTTAACCCTTTGAGCGCTGGAACCGGATTTTGAAGGCCTTTGCAAACAGTTTGGATCCAGATGAGACGCCACAGAACGTGGCGTCTCATCAGGATCCAAACTGTTTGCTATTCTGATAGTATTCTTTAAAAAAAATCAAAGAAAATGCTAATTTTAGAAATTTAGCAGACATTTTAGCAGATGACAAATTTCCCAGCATGCAAAGGGTTAAACAGATAGGAAATAGTACATTTATTGCTTTTTAATGGAGCAGTGTTGTGGGAAAACTGGGCTTAATGCATGCATGTAAAGTGTCATCCCAGATTAGCCTTTGCAGTCCGCTCAGTTAAATCAGGCAAGACACTTTCCGCTTTTATGGTATTTTATGGTGCCTTTTGATTTATATTTGAGTCCCATTTTGTGAAAACTGGGCTTAAGGCTCATGCGTACAGTGTCGCCCCAGATAAGCCTCCGCAGTCGGCACAGGCTTATCAGGGAGGACACTTTCTGGATTTATGGGGTATTTTTGTTTAAAGGAATTCTCTTCTTAGAGAGAATCTAGTTTACATGGAAAGTGTTGTTCGAGATAAGCCCGTGTGGACTGCACAGGCTAATCTGGGATGTCATTTTATGCACATTCATTAAGCCCAGTTTTCCAAGAAACAAGTCTCAATTCTCCTCCATGTTCATTATTGGGATGTCCCTATTGAATTAAATTACAAGATTGTTTGCCCTTTCTGATTTGCTGTTTGGTAAGTTCTGTCCCCTGCATTATTATATTTAAGGAAGTGACAGAGGGGAGTTAACTGTGCAATTGCTAAAAAGGGTTACATGTTTTCAATTTACTTAACTACAGACCTTAGCTGTTGAGGCAGTCTTAAAATAATTGTTTCTCACACAAATTTTATGATAATAACTAAATAGTACAGAAATCACAAACATTAGTCATATTAGAATTGTATATTCATTGGTATATTTGATAGAACATCAAAACATTGAGTGATTGTACAAAATGAACGAATTATATGATTTGAAAGTCGCAAAATCATAGCCATATGAAAATAATGAGCTCACCTGAGCACCAAGTGCTGGATAGCTATCTGGTGACCGTATTAGCGAGTTGTGTGTTGTCGACAAATTGCTTCAAAAGACATCCCCTCCTAAACATGCTTGGCACATTTTTATTTAACTACACGAGAGAGATCCTCTTTATAAGTTGTTCAAATGTATTTTATTACTGTAAAATAATACATATTCGTCAACATGATTTAAAAAAAAAAAATTAATGACTTTCGTGGACACATAAATTAAGGGATTTTTGATTTTCAAAAAAAAAGAGGAATTTGCCTCGGTCATTTTTAATGTGTAATTTCCCACAAATAATAATGATTTTACAATGTACAGAAGGAAATTCTGAACTTATTCATCTGAATGTTTCTTACTTACCAGGGAGAGATGATTGGCAAGGGTACCTTCAAAGAGCTGTCCATGTCTGGCATCGACTTCTCCTCCCTTCTCAAAAGTGACGATGAGCAGACCGATAAGGCCGCGTCAGGTCATGTGACCTCTACCTCGGGATCTCACCACTTGCAGCGGAGCGTGTCACACGAGCCACAGAGCAAGATGCACGAGGGCAGCCGCCATAGGTTACTCAGCACTCAGTCCAAGTCTCACGAGGTCATTAACGGGAACTTGCGGTTGTCCGTACATGAGTCGATGAGGGGATCGGAACTTTCCCTGACTTCTGTTGGCACCATGGGGGATGAATTCAGTGTTAGTTTACTTTTTAGATTTGAAAAAAGGCAAGAAAATTAAAAATATATATATATATCTGTTTTAAATTTCTCACACAACTTCTATTTACAATTATTGTGTGTTTAAATCTTGTTAGCTTTCTCCTGTTCTTTAGGGAAAGCAGCCTTGGGTTAAGAATGACCTCAATAACTTGGAGATACGCACATCTTTCAAGCCTAATTTGTGTTGAAAGATTGTTCTTTGTCTTGGACAAGGAATTTAAATTGTCAATCTACGGAAATCAACAATTATTAGCCACATTCTGGGAAAACAGTGCTGAATGCATGTACATAAATTGTAAAGTGACAACACTTTCTGCCTTGACTAGATTTTCGTTTAGAAGTGATTTCCATTAAACGAAATATTCCTTAAAAGCGGAAAGTGTCGTCCCTGAGGGACAATGCTTTACACATGCATTAAGTCCAGTTTTCCCAGAGCGCATATCATATCAAAACATAATTTTGTTGAACAATTGTTCTTTATCTAGTCCAAGGAACTAAAATTGTCAATCCACCGATACGAACAAATGTCTTCTGTTTCTGTAACATGGCATTTGTTTATGTGTCTGTGTGTGTGAATTGTATGATTGTATCTATATAATGAAATGCATGGATTTTATTATTATCCCCACACTTTTTGAAAAAAAGGTGGGGATATTGTGGTGATCTCCGCCGTCCGGTTGTCCGTCTGTCCGTCTGGTTGTCCGTCCGTCCGTCCTGGCCACTATCTCCTCCTACACTATTAGCACTAGAACCTTGAAACTTACACACATGGTAGCTATGAGCATATGTGCGACCCTGCACTATTTGGAAATTTGATCTGACCCCTGGGTCAAAAGTAATGGGGGTTCGGGTGGGGCCGCGTCAGAAATTATCACTCATTTTTTAAGGTTATTTTACATTTACTTCTTCATTTCTACACCGATTCACTTCAAATTGATACTGGACCTCTCTTATGACAATACGTTCAATCTCAACCATGCATGGCCCCATTCCCAACCCTGGGGCGCCCCGCCCACATAGACCACACCCACCCAAAATTGCCTTTACTATAATTTCTTCATTTCTACACCGATTCACTTCAAATTGATACTGAACTTCTCTTATGACAATACGGTCAATCTCAACTATGCATGGCCCCATTACCAACCCTGGGGCGCCCTGCCCACATAGGTCACACCCACCCAAAATTGCCTTTACTATAACTTCTTCATTTCTACACCAATTCACTTCTAATTGATACTGAACTTCTCTATGACAATACGGTCAATCTCGACTATGCATGGCCCCATTACCAACCCTGGGGCACATCTAGGTCAAACATTTGGTGTGGGGATATGCGTCGGCCTCTGCCGCGCCATTTCTAGTTTACCTCTATTATAGCAAGCAAGTTGAATTGTTAAAAGAACTCTATTATATACTAACAAATTAACATGTAAGCTCACGATACAATTTGTTATGTATGGAGGTGAATAAACCCTTTAAATGCAAAAAAAAAAAATAGAAAAAAAATTAAACTAAATAAAAATAATCTTTTTGTCCAGGCAGAGGAAGTTCAATTGCCAGAGGAGGAGGAGCGTCATCAGGGGACGGTGACGCTGAGCATCTACTACAAGTACTTCAAGGCAGGGGCGGGCATCATCAAGTTCCTCCTTCTCGTGTTCTTGTGTCTCGCAGCCCAGGGCGCGTACATACTTAGCGATTGGTGGCTTTCACGCTGGTAAGTAGCATTGGTTTTTTTTCCACCATTTTGGGAATGGGGCCGTGGCCCTTTAGCAACCTTTTTTTCTTTTGGAAACCTTCCATTGGGAATTTTAGGCAGTCATTTGGTAAAACAGTATACTTTTTTGAAATTGGGCCCGAATTTGACCAACAAATACACTGAGTGTGCATTGATTTTGTATATGTGTCGTGTTCTGAGAAAACTGGGCAAAATGCTTGTGCGTAAATTGTCATCCCAGATTAGCCTGTGCAGTCCGCACAGGCTAATCAGGGACGACAATTTCCGCTTTTATGGATTTTTTTTGTTTAAATGATGCTTCTTCTTAGCGAAAATCCAATTTAGGCGGAAAGTGTTGTCCCGGATTAGCCTGTGCGGACTGCACAGGCTAATCTGGGATGACACTTGACGCACAAGCATTTTGCCCAGTTTTCACAGAACACGCCACATATGCCCGTCTCTTGATGGGAGTTCTTATTGGAATACCCTTGGCGAATGGGCAGGTGTTTAGATGAGCGGAAGGCTTTGTGCTCTTTTAAAAATCGCACAGTTTTCATTTAATCTTCACCAAACTTTCTTGAAATGTTTGTAAGCATACATTTTCATAACAGGCTCATTTGCACCAGGTATTCCAGAGACCAAGCTTAGCAAATGTTTGTTGACATTAAATAAGAGTACAGTTCTTTGTACAGTTTTTGTTCACCTCATAACTAATAGGCGCCGGCACAAAATCTTCTTTAAGAAGGAGTGCTGTATCAGAAGAAGAGGCCAAAACTGAATTCAACCAAAACAGTTTACCATCTTTTCTTTTGCAGGTCAAACGAAGAGGAGGCCAGATATTCTGCACTTGAACGACACAACGCGCTTCTTGCGGAGGGCCACAACGTCACAAACATCACCATTCCGCTGGTCGACACAAACTTTAACGTTTCCGTCTTTAGCGGAATTATCGGCGGGGTGTTCCTGTTTGGAATACTTCGGGCTTTGATGTTTTTCAAGGTCACCGTGGACGCGTCTCAGGCTCTACACAACACAATGTTTTCCAGCATTTTGAGATCACACATCGGGTTCTTTGATACAAACCCAGTCGGTATGTGTGCTTCACAGTGCTTATTTCACTTTTATTACAATGAATTCAGAAATACTGGTTATTAATAATTTTTATATTTATTGTAATAATAATGAATGATTATGGTGGGGCTGATAATGCTGCTGCTGCTGCTGCTGCTGCTGATGATGATGATGATTGCAAATTTACCATGGTGATGACCTTAATGGTGAGAACGATGAAAATGGTTCTTATGATGCAAAGAACCAAGTCTATATGTGCACTTGTGTTTGTTTAAGGTATAAGGTTTATTATGAAATCTGAAAATACGTTGAGTAATGAAAATGTCGGTATTGACAGTGAATGTGGTGATGGTGGTAATGAAAATGCCAATACTGCTGATGCTGGTGATGAATTTTGTGGTGATGGTGATTATAATAAGAATTAGAAATAAGAGCCTTTTTATGAAGGTGCGTCGCCGAAACATTAATTAAAGAAGTATTTATTGTTTTTATGCCCCCGGTAGGGTGGCATATAGTGATTGCACTGTCCATCTCTCCGTCCGTCTGAAATTCCGTCACACTTTGTGTTTAGGTTTTGCGTGTAGGTTTTAAAAAGTGTGGAAAAAGGGGGCATATGTCATCTTTTGGTGACAAGCCTTGTTTAATATCCCCTAGGGTAATAACACTGCATGAGAACAATATTATCTTTCAGGTCGTATTTTGAATCGGTTTTCGAAGGACATCGGACATATGGATGATCTGCTGCCTATAACTTTCTTCGACTTCACACAGGTACACGGGCAGATAATTTCTAATATGAGTCGTGTTCTGAGAAAACTGGGCATATATCTTTGTGCGTAAATTGTCATCCCAGATTAACCTGTGCAGTCCTCACTTTCTGCAAAGAGTACATTGTCATTTAGAAGAGACTTCCTTTAAAGTAAAATTCCACAAAAGTGGAAAGTGTCATCCCTAATCTGGGATGACACTTTACGCACATGCATTAAGCGAGGCTCAAATATACAGGGCTGTGATTTTTAGCTCGGCTGTTTTCGAAGAAAACCCGAGGTGTTGTCATAGCCCTCTCGTCCTTCTGCATCGTCGTCGTCCAAAAACTTTAACATTGGCCATAAGTTTTGCAATATTGAAGATAGCATCTAGATATTTGGCATGCATGTGTATCTCATGGAGCTGCACATTTTGAGTGGTAAAGGTCAAGGTCATCCTTCAAGGTCAAAGGTCAATTTAAAAAAAATAATTCATGTGTATCTCATCAACTTGCACATTTTGAGTGGTGAAAAGGTCAAGGTCAATGATGACCTTCAAGGTCAAAGGTAAAAAAAATCCAAGCACCCGCAGCCGAGCATTGGCACTCGCTATGCGGTGCTCTTGTTCCTCCTTCCAGCTGATTTCTTCCCTTTCAATGTCAAACTAATTTTACAAATAGTTTAATTTTGCTGGATCTATGTAAAAATGAAGAGTTTAACTGAACCTAGCAATGGGGGTAGGGCATTTTCCTCTCCTGAGGTGCTTCTGAAATCACAATCCTGAATATGCCCCCCTTTATGCAGTGTGCCTTGCTGATCATCGGTATAGTGGGCGTTGCAGGCGTCGTGAACCCCTGGGTGTTTCTTATTGTTGGCCCGCTCATAGTTGCCTTCGTGATCATACGCCGCTACTACATTCGAACTTCACGCCACATCAAAAGACTCGAATCAACAAGTAAGCATTCTTTTGCAATTCAAAATTAGCACTTTTTAATCGTTTTTTATTCCAATGTTTGTTAATTATAATAATAAGTTTTGGTTGTTCTTCATGCTGAGATGAAACATAACAAGAAATAGCAATTTGATAAAGTTGGTATTTAATTTGCTTCCTGGCTCCCGTAAAGTAAATGACACGGTTTCAAGAGGGTTGACATTCAGCTATTTGTTGCGGTCCTACTTATTAAACATAGTACTATAATAATCCCCCGCCAAAGGCGGAGTTATAAAGAATTGTCCATCAGTCAGACAGTCCAGTCCGTCTTTCTGATTTGCACCCATCCATAAACAAAATCTATGTCGCAGGGGATAATAAGTCAACAAACTTGCTTGTTTTAAATAAAGTTAAATTTATATAATTTCAAAAGTGTAATCATTAAACACCAACCACAACACTAAGTTAATTTCAGTTATAACATTTATTTTCCTTCAGTCTATCCCATGTCCTTTATTTAAGGAAAGTATTAATAAAAATGTTTTTAAATTTGTTTTGAGCTTTAAGTTCAGTCGTTTCTTCAATTTATTATATGATCTTTCAAAAGACTAGAATCAGGTGTGCTATTTAATGGTTACTTAAGTAAAAAAGAAAACAAAAATGTTTAAAAAGTGCCCCCATTTTTTCCAGCACGCAGCCCCGTGTTCTCTCATCTAAGTGCGTCCCTGCAAGGCCTGCACACCATACGAGCGTTCAGCGTGCAGGGGAAGTTTATAGAGGAGTTTGACAACCACCAGGATCTGCACACCGAGGCCTGGTTCCTGTTCCTCACCACGTCTCGTTGGCTCGCCATTCGCCTGGACTGGCTGTGCGCGATGTTCGTCACTGCCGTCTCGTTCTTGTGTGTCGTGGCAGCAGATAGTGAGTTCTGTTTTGTTTATCACTTTTAATCTCTCCTGCTTAAACAGATATTTTTCATTCATAATATTTAGATACTGGTGGTAAGTCCTGTTTTAGATATATTAAAAGATCAGTGCCATTTAAAAGTATTTTTACTTCACTGAGTTGAAAACACCAAATTGGGGTCAGACATTACTTAAACAAGGTTTTAAATCACATATGTTTATCTTACTTAATAGCTAGCTAGATTTTAAGAGCACTACCCTTTGACCTTCTTTACAGGTTCAAGCACTGATCTTTGGCCAAATGTACAAGCTAAACCACTTCTGTTTGGCCTATTTAACAGGGATCAAGTGCTGACATTTGACCTACTAACCATGTTTAAGAACTGAATTTGATATACACTTCAGGGTACAAGGACTTACCTTTCATCTACTTAACAATGTTTAAAAACTGACTTTTGACATACATGTACTTAACTTTTAAAATCACTGATTGTTTAAATACTTTACAAGTTTAAAGTACTGGCCTATGACCTACTTTACTCATATAAGCACCCAGACATTTTACCTTCTTTACAGGTCAAAAAGCTGGCCTGGTGGGCTTGTCCATGACCTTTGTCATTTTAATACTGGCCATTGACCTACTTTACTCATATAAGCACCATTACATTCAACCAACTTTCCAGGTTTAAATGCTGGCCTTGTGGGCTTGTCCATGACCTTTGTCATTTTAATACTGGCCATTGACCTACTTTACTCACAAAGCACCATTACATTCAATCAACTTTCCAGGTTTAAATGCTGGCCTTGTGGGGTTATCCATGACCTATGCCATGACCTTGATGGGCATGTTCCAGTGGGGAGTGAGGCAGAGTGCAGAGGTTGAGAATCAGGTAACTATGGATACTCTCCCACCATCTTCAGTCTGTATAATAGCATGACACTCACTGTATAAACAAAGTGCTCAAGCTGAGCTTTTATTATCAGCCTATGTTGAGCATCAGGTGTTGTTATGAGTGCCTCGTAAGCTTTTATCTTGTTACCTTGTAACCACTCAACATGTCCATGTATGACTCAATCTTGATGAAGCTTGGTCAGAATAATTATCTTGACAATATCAGGGTCAAGTTTGAATCTGTGTCATGTTTGTCTGAAACCTAGGTCACATGGTCAAATCGTAGAAAACCCTTGTTATCACTTTAGAGGCCTAATGAAGGACTCAATCTTTATGAAACTCGGTCAAAATGTTTATCTTGACAATATCAAGGCCAAGTTAGAAGATGGAACACGAGTGGCCAAAACAGTGTAAACAGCAAATCAGATTAATGGTCTAAACAGCCACTTTTATGAAAAATCAAATGTGTTAATTGAAAGAGAAGTTTGTCAACATTAATGTGAACACTCAAGATTCTATTTTAGATGATTAAAGGTTGTCGTGACATAGTGGATATGGTGTCTGCCTAGCAGCCGAGAGGTCAAGGGTTTGATCCTTACTGTGGGACTGTTCTTCAGATCGCCCCCAAAGATACCAAGTACTGGTTCTACCCAGGAAACAAACTCAAAAGCGTTTCAATAAGCCTGAGGCTTTCGATTCAATCGAGCTAAAATAAAGAGGTTTAAACTCGCTTTATTTCAGATGATATCAGTGGAGCGTGTCCTCGAATATTCTCGCCTGCCCTCAGAGGCCCCATTGGATGCCCCTAGTGACAGGAAGCCGCCGTCTGATTGGCCAAAGAATGGCAGGATCTGCGTTCAGAGGGCCAGTCTCAAATATGCGGCGGACGCACCGACCGTGCTGAAGAATATCAGCTTTACCATTGAGGCCAGAGAAAAAGTGCGTGTGGTTTAAGGCTTCTCACATTTAGGGCCATAATTTTGAAAACTTGAAAATATTTTTTTTATCTGTTATCTGATTTTAATTTCATAAAAATGTTTTTATTGAAAAGTTGTGTTGGATTTAGGGATAATCATTATTCATTAACAAAAAAATTCTTCTAATGAATGTATTGGCAAAAAATGTACAGTGCTTACAAAATTGAAATGAACAAACAATATGAGTTTGTTCAATACATTTAATTAAATCATCCTGTTGAATCTATATTTTTGAACTCTAAAAAATAGTCCTTGTGTTTCATGTCTAAACATATTTACAAGAGACATATATTGGTTTGCATGGGTTGGTCTGTCATTAAGTAAGTTGGTCAGTAACAGCAGTTTCCGGTCTATGAGTCCAAGAGACTGCAGTCCAGGTAAACAATAAATGGAATTTTAAGATTCTGTAAAACAATTTATATTGCCTTATTGTTTAAATATAAATTTGGATCAACATAAAATGAAAACTTGCGGACAACATTAAATTTATAATGATTACATATTTTGACTATATAATCATCATGTACAAAACAGTTTTGATTATCAGGTTAGATTTTTGTGAAGAATGTGCACTGGTAAAGATTTGACAAAGAATTATGCATTTACAAATAGATTTTTGTTTTACCATAGTCATTGACGATAGAGCTGGTGAACAAAACAAAAACTTTTACATAATGAATGTTAACTTAACGTAGCGTAATATTGAAAAAGAGAATTCTGCCTTGTCAAAAGTGTTTTGTTTTAATGTAATGTGATTCATGGGTAAAACAGGTGCGGGTAAAAGCTCCCTGGTCACAATTCATTTATATAAAAAAAAAAATTCCAACAAAAATATTTTCAAGAAATGCTTTTTTTCCATTAGATTGGAATTGTGGGTAGAACGGGGGCTGGTAAAAGCTCGCTGATCACGATGTTTTTCCGTCTGGTGGAGCCCACGGGGAGCATCACCATTGACGACGTGGACACGCTACAGATAGGACTGCACGATCTACGGAATCAGATCTCCATTATACCACAGGTCAGTTGGTTTGTCATCAATTGTCTATTGAGAGAATAAACAACAATTTTGGAGTGCTGATGCGTGACTGTTTAACCACTGAGACTAAAATTATTGCGGTTAAGTTTGTATCAATTCAGAATTTCTCAAAATATTATTTATTGGTTGTTAAGATACTATAATATCGCCCCATTGGTGCAAAAAGGTACCATGTGACATTAAATTTCAATAGCACATTGTACCTTTTTGCACCAAGGGGGGCGAATTATGATAATAATTGTTTGCATATCAAACGCATTTTGGGCTGTTCATCTCTGACTCCAGGACATTCATATTAATTTATTTTGACAGTTGCTAAAGGTTGCAAACTAATGACAAACAATAAAAACTTCTTTAGATATTTACTTCGTTCACTATTATATTGCAAATAATATAATATGTACATATATCTCACCTCCTACAACAATGCCCTAATCCGATTGGCTTAGAGCGGTCACGTGCCCATGGGGTATTTTCCACACACCCCGAGTAATTTCCATACACCATGATACACCTATGAACGTAAAACAAAATGGCGTTTGTTCGATAAGCTGCTAGATAAGCCTTGTTATTATATGATGTTTTTTTACATATGTACTGGGAACCAATTAAAATATCGATTGCAACTGAAACTGTGCTGTATATTAGATTGATGACACTATTTCAGCTTTAACAGGAGTCATAAAAAAACACTAAATTTAATATAAACGACATGCTTACCTCAATGACAACTTTAATCCAATGCTTATAATAATAAAGTTACAACGATACGCACTTCCATTTTCTGTTATTCCATCCCTTTCTGGGAAATATATTTTTTAACCACACTTTTAATAAAATTTGTATTGAATGCTAACAATTCTGAATAAAAAAATGATTAATGAAATCGTAATCCTCTCGGAGCGAGTTATTTTATTCCCATCGAAGTTTACAACTATGCATGCAAAAACACACAATCCGAAATACGTTTTGAATTCGTTTGATAATTTAAAAATTCTATTACTGTTAAATTCAAATTCCATGTCCGACTTGTTGTCCTTAAAATACGAGAATATAACATAAACAAGTGAGTTTCATCACATAAAATTACGTCACACGAGATACGTCATAAATTGCGTCATCAATTGAATGAAAAATAATAGTAAGGAAAGCTGTTCGGACATAAATATATATAAAACACACCAAGGAAAAGGTAGTCAGTGAGATATAATCTTTACACTGTTAGTAACTGATGGTGTATGGGTTATACACCCTCAGTAATGACATACCATTCTTGAGCTTCGCTCTCGTATGGTATGAAATTACTAAGAGTGTGTATATCCCATACACCATCAGTTACTAACAGTGTAATTAATAGTATTCATACATGGTAACAAGCACACAACCAGCCACAATAAACTTGAAGTTAGAATTAAATGACAAAAAAAGCTTTTTGAAATCTTCCTCTTCTAAGGAACTTTGCAGGGCTATAGGGCCTTGTTAACTTATATACAGTCTAACATGTCAATAAAGACCACTCAAGGGATTTGGTCGTTTTAGTCTTTGTTCACAGGTGGTCTTTATTCGCAGGGTCGATTGAAAGGAATTGAAAGGATTGGGAGGAAATCGTTGTGGTCTTTATTGACAGGTGGTCTCTATTAAAAGGTGGTCTCTGGGACAGGTTTGACTGTAATGACATATAAGAAACTGTGAAGTTATTCAAACACTATTAGCTATAAAGTCTATGTGTTAGTAGTATAAAATTGCGATGTAAGTGTAGCCTTTACTATTTCAGGACCCGGTATTATTCACTGGAAAACTTCGCCGAAATTTGGATCCATTCAGTAACCACAGTGATGATGCCTTGTGGAAAGCGTTAGGAGAGGTGGGGCAGTTATCATTATTCCTAATCTTCATGAAACATGCTCTGATATCTGTGTGTTGTTAAAAAATGGTTGCCATCCATTGAATAACATGGCTGCAAGTGGTCAGGGCTTGTCTGAAGCCTTGGGAACACTCTGGAAGTCACATGTTGTGCCCAATCATTTCGGAACGTGCTTAACACATTTATGCCTAGTGGACTCTCCCATCCTTCTAAATTGGATCAATTTATCATGCGGCGTCTCATCTGGGTCTACGCTGTTTGCCAAGGCCTTTTTTTTAGGTGCTAGGCATAAATGGGTTAATACATTTGTTATCTTGACTTGCATAATAACGAGATGTTTCATGGCAAAATACCATGGATAAAGTTGAATCCAGAAATGAATATATTCTGTAGTTGCAAGTAAAGTATCAATAGAGGTCCTCTCAGAAAACTATAATATTGAGGTCTGTCTGTAGCAAGATAACGGAAAAATGGTTAAATTTGTAAATAAATATAACATAGGTTATCTAACCCTTTGAGTGCTGGAACCGGATTTTGAAGGTTTTTGCAAACAGTTTGGATCCAGATGAGACGCCACAGAACGTGGCGTCTCATCAGGATCCAAACTGTTTGCTATTCTCATAGTATTCTTTGAAAAAAATTGAAGAAAATGCTAATTTTTGTAATTAAGCAGACGACATTTTAGCAGATGACAAATTTCCCAGCATGCAAAGGGCTAAAGAATGTGGCCGAGGCCATAAAACTGAGGTCTTTGTTTTACAAAATAACATGCAAATGATTGAATTCAGGGATTACATCTTCCGCAGGTGCAACTAAAGAATATGGTACAGGCCATACTAGGGACGTCTTTTTTTTACAAAATAACTTACAAATTATTGAATACAGAGATTGTATCACCCGAAGGTGCAACTAGAGAACGCAGTAGAGGATTTCAATAGAGGACCTCTCTGACTATAATAAAACTGATGTCAGTGTGTTACAAAATAACATAAATGTGGTTGAATATTATCCGTAGGTGCAACTAAAGAATGCAGTAGAGGACCTCCCTCACGGTCTGGACACAGAGGTATCAGAGGGAGGTATCAACTTCAGCGTGGGTCAGCGCCAACTGATATGCCTGGCACGTGCCATACTGAGAAACAACAAGATATTGATGATTGACGAGGCTACAGCAAATGTGGACCCGAGGTTTGTGGGATAGCACTTTTCAGGGCTTCCCCTGGCTCAAATTTACCTCACTTGGCAAAGTTCTTCTTAATTTAGCTATTGTACGGGTATTTAGGCACATATTTTTAGCCACATAGGATTTTCTTTAGGCCCAAATCGGTCAATTTGTAGCCATTGGCTAATTTGGCAAATGGCAGAGTTAGCCTTGCTTTTGTGGTTGGTTAAATTATTGCCAGTCTCAGTAGGAGAGGACTTGGTTAAACTTTTTTGTTCATGTAACTTAATTGGATTGAATACTTAGGTTTATTGAGACACTATGGAGTCCATTGTTTGCTGAGACACTACTGGTCCATTTTTTTGGTAGAACCACAACTTGTTGTCTTTAGAGAAGATGTTGAAAACGTTGTTATAGTGGGGATCTTACCAGGGACCTTCTGATTGCTAAATGAACACACTATCCACTATGCTGCCTTGACCTCCTGGTGGAGGCTGGTTCCTGATGGTTCTAGTTTCTACGTTTCTTTACCTAATGGAACGTACCTTTTTCAATTATATTCAAGTAACACTAGTATTAATAAACTATATCATACGTGAGCTAAGTCTGTAGAGTGCGGTATTGTCATTAAAGTGTTTGCAACTTTACTCCACATCCTGCCCACTACTGGAAGAATTGGATTCAAAATAATATTCACTGCCATTTATCTTCACTTACCTCTTCACTTACCTCTTCACTTACCTATTAATACCTGTTTAAGTGGAACATTTTAAGTTACTGCTTTAAATATGTATTGTCAGTTACTGCATTAAGTATGTACACGTTATACTGGAAAACTGCGGAAATAGACCAGAACAAAAGTTCAAGTAGGTTAACCCTTTGAGTGCTGGAACCAGATTTTGAAGGCCTTTGCAAACAGTTTGGATCCAGATGAGACGCCACAGAACGTGGCGTCTCATCAGGATCCAAACGGTTTGCTATTCTGATAGTATTCTTTGAAAAAAATCGAAGAAAATGCTAATTTTAGAAATTCAGCAGACGACATTTTAGCAGACGACAAATTACCCAGCATGCAAAGGGTTAACTTACCTCAGTTATATGACTGAAATACTGTTGTCTATAATGAAAATCCAAACCAACACACTCCTGCAGGACTGATGGCCTGATTCAGCAGACTATACGTGAGAAGTTCAGGAAGTGTACGGTGCTAACCATCGCCCATCGGCTACACACCATCATGGACTCCGACAGACTGCTGGTGAGATGTCCTTGACCTTTGTAGTTAAATCCTGATTCATTGGTTATTCCTTCCTTGTATTTAAATACGTTCTTAGGCTACAAATTATGGGCCTGTACTTATGATTGGCTTTCATAAATAACTTTTTTTTTAATAAAAATAAAAATAAACAGTGTTAAAATAAAAATGATTGATGGGTTAACGTTCATTATTGAAGTAATAATCACACGATGTGTTTTTTTGTAATGATTGCCATGAATTGTTAACAATTAAATTAATCTGATTTAAAACAGGTTCTTCATGATGGAGAGATAGAAGAATATGATGCACCTCACCTACTGCTGCAAAAGCCAGAGGGATTGCTTAGAAAACTTGTAGAGCAGACTGGGAAGACAGAGACTGCCAACCTTACCGAAATTGCCAGAAAATCTTACGAAACTAAGAACAGTGACGACATTGATGAAGAGATCCAAGCGGCCAATCTTGCTGAAATCATGCGCGCCATCTCACAGCACGACGTTGCCATGACGATCGAAGAGCTCGATGAGTTAAGACTGGCAGAGAATAAAGAAAAAGAGGCTGAAAATGGGACTGGTGAAAAGGATGAAGATGTAGAAGATGCTGCTGAGAAGATTAGTAAGGAGGAATCGGACAGAAAGGATCAGGTTCGAGGTATTGAAAAAAAGGATGAAGAATTGAATTTAGAAGAGGTAAGAGAACTTGATGATGGACTAAAGGCAGTAGATGGTACAACAGGTGAAACGCCTGAGGGTGATGTAGATGACGAAGAAGATAGTCAAGAAAAATCAAAACTTCTCGCTGATGTTGGCAAGAAGGCAGACGATCTAGATGTGCTTGTGGGAAAAGTAGATGAAAATGATGAAGCTGATGAAACTGAAAACCTTCTTAGCAAAGATGAACATCAAAAGTAAAAGGAAGAAAGTGTGTTTTTTAAGAAATCCATCAGGCTTTCATACACAATTAAAATTTGACACAAAAGTTAGTTATGTATAACAGTTGCTGAATATTTGGAATTATGTTATATTTTTGTAAAGGATTTTTTTTCCCCAATCATGTCATATAAATGATTGACCTGAATGGACATTATAAAGGTCATTTAGATAAAAATAATGTACTATTTTTGTTCAGAAATGCACCAACATTACTTTGTTTATCAAACATTTACATATTTCAATACAGTATCTGTAGTTACTTTTTTTTATCTGTAGTTAGATTTTTTTAGTTAAGTTTGTTTAGTACATGAAAATTTTGGGTGTGAAAGCGCTTATAATGCGGAAGTTGTTATTGTAGAATTGTTATACTAATGTGATAGCAACAAACAAAGCATTTGGTATTCATTCAATTTATTTTAAGTTCTTGCCAATATTAAGGTTGTGTGTGTACACGATTGTATGAAGGGCTATATAATGAGGGTATTTGAATTCAATTATAATCAAAATATCAGATGGATGAACTTGACATCTACCTTTGTGCTCGCATATATTGCAAAAGTATGTAATATTTAAGTTACATTTAAGAATGTTTTAATACTTTTTCTACAAAAAAATAAATGTTTTATAATACCACTGGAAATATAATAATGGTTTTAATTACGATGAGGAAGATATGTAGAAAACAAAACTGTGTGGAGTGAAGGAATTCATTCTTTCAAGCACAAAATTATGCAAAACAAATACATGTTAAAGGGACCCACAAAAAATTGTATTTGTTCATTACAGTTTATTTAAATTTGACCTATAGGAATAACAAACATTATGACAAAAAATGTGCTGCTTTTTTATTGAAAAGAAGATTGTTCTATTACATGTGCCAGTTGTTTAATCTGATGATTGTTTGTTTTGTAGGTTGAGAATAATAAGTTTAACTTCATCAAATGTCAACAAAACCACAAACCTTCAATTAGTTAATTTTTGTGAAATGAAGGGTTTGCATGCAACTTAAGTAAGATGGCAGTTATGATTAATTCCAATTGCGTAATCAATTTTAACGTAACAGTAAAGTTCCTGTATAATAGGTGCATTCAGGTTATTAAAATGACCTGCTTACAGATTGGAAAAATGAAAAAAACTACAACAAAAAAACAAACAAATAGTCATAGTTTCAAATAATAAATTACACATTATATATAAACAATTAAATAACACGCAAGACTTCATTTTTATGCCCCCGAAGGTGGGCATATAGTGATCGCACTGTCCGTCTGTTTGTCTGTCTGTCTGTCCTTCTTTCTGTCACACTTTGCGTTTAGGGCTTGCGTTTAGGTTTCGAAAAAATGTGGAAAAAGGGGACATATGTCATCTATGGTAACAAGCCTTGTTTGTATATATCTTGTTATGCCCCCCTTCGAAGAAGAGGGGGTATATTGCTTTGCTCATGTCGGTCTGTCGGTCGGTCCGTCCACCAGATGGTTTCCGGATGATAACTCAAGAGCGCTTAGGCCTAGGATCATGAAACTTCATAGGAACATTGATCATGACTCGCAGATGACCCCTATTGATTTTGAAGTCACTAGGTCAAAGGTCACAGGTCAAGGTCACAGTTACTGGAAATAGGAAAATGGTTTCCGGATGATAACTCAAGAACGCTTAAGCCTNAGTTCATTTTGCTTAGATAATGTATAGCTGACCATTTGCTTATAATAATAATTAATAATAAGATTTCTCATACATGACTATTTCATATTCTCAGTAAATGTTCAACATTTTCTGAATTACACAAACATTAAGACTTTGTTTGTATTGTTATTTATAATGATCACTTCACAAATACATTAAGTTTTTTAATAGATGTTTCTGAAGGATTTATGTCAAAAGTAAATGTACGAACGGATGATTTTAAATATTTGTTTTTAATTGTTGAAACTAGTCAATTAAAAATACAATACAGGTTATATGTTGGTTAGTGTATGTCATATTGTGGTTATATGTGTGAAACTTGTTTTATTGTTTTTCTTATTTCAAAATGTGTATTTTAATGCGTTGTTGTAATTGGGTTTTAACCAGATATTGTGATACAAAAATCGGGTTTTTAATACACATTTTAACTGTTGTTTTATTTAGAAATACCGAATGCTTTTGAGGTTACTTTGAAAGTTGTTTTATTGATTTACTTATTTCATCTGGGTCTACGCTGTGTGCCAAGGCCTTTTTTCTAGACGCTAGGCATAAATGGGTTAATCTATCTTTGTAATAACCCACTTAGATAATTGGTTTAACTTTCTTACTGTCTCTATTGAATTGAGATTGTAATAGATATTGTACCTTAAAAGGAAAATATGCAAGATACGTATATTAAAAATAATATTAGTATTGAATATTTGGTATTAACAGGGGTGTGATTTCTCCCCCTTTCAGCTGATTTCCTCCCTTTCAATGTTTTCTTATTTTACAAAGAGTTATAAACTTTTCTGGATCAATATAGGGAGAGGTTTTTCCTCCCCTTCGGTTGTTCCTAAATCACACCCCATTACTAAGTTGATCCATTTAAACCAAAGATGTAGTTTGTTTTCTATTAACATGATAGCCTTTGTGAAGGATACATGTACTGTCAAGCTAACTACAGCATTTTTATGCTCAGTGTGATATTGTTAGATATATGAGCCTCGCTCTGTGAAAAGGGTGTTTAATGCATGTGCGTAAAGTGACATCCCAGATAAGCCTGTGCAGTCTGCACACGCTGATCAGGGACGACTCTTCCCTCTTTATTGTAGTTTTCGTTTAAAGGAAGACTTTTTGGCAAAAATTGTTAAGATGGAAAGTGTCATTCCTGATTAATCTGTGCCAATCTGTGACGACACTTTACGCACATTCATAAAACCACCTTTTTACAGAGCGCACATATGTAGGAGTTATCTCCTGCGTTGTCTGTCAGCCTTTCATTGTATGCATTATTTGCTTCCATTTAATGAGCATTAGGTTTATTAAGTACCATGCAGTACTGGCGCAGTTAGTGTATGACCTGTCACTATCGAATTGTTGATTGGCCTGTTATGGGGAAGATAGCAGATTTGTATGGTACTCTGATTTTCAATCATTCATCACAGAATGACCATCTTAGTGATTACTTAGATGAGCGCTATGGGCCCTCGATCATGTTTAGAGTAGCATCAGATATTCCAGCTGAAGTATAATTGGTAACTTTTTTGTCAAGTGTAATTTATATCATGATGGCTCGCTTGTTAAGATGTATGTTTGGTCTCATATTTTTGTTTGTGAGCTTAATACTTTATTTTGGTACAGGTTGCTTTCTATTTGTCTGTGTAACTGTGCGTTATTAAAGGTTATGACACTGATGTTTAGAACGCGCTTAAATAATTAAAATTCATACTGCAAGGACAGTGTGTTTTGTTCTTTTTTAAACTACGAAATAGGAATAATTACTTAATTCGTGTATCCTTGTTTTCATTACCAACTTCTGCTATGGTTATGTGCAGAAACTTATAAAAACGTTTAATTTGCATTATTAAAGCAGATATGAAATGTACATCATATACAGAAAATACGTTAAATGTACATTGATAAAATAAAATATTGTTTAATTCAGAAATTAATACAATGTACATCAAATATAAAGATTATGTTAAGTATGCATCAAAATCTTGCTATGATGTACATAACGTGGTCAGAATATTTATGTTCATTGGTATTAAAACACGCAAAATGTTCATCATTTATAAATAATACTCAGTTTTGTTTCAACCTACATGCCTTTGTGAGTGTAACGATTTTCGAAGGAAATTTGTAAATTCCACTTGGTGATGTTTCACCATTTCCCTTTTGATATTAAATGATGAACAACGGGCGGGTTGGGCAGCGTCAAACAAATGGTTTCGGGTCAATAACTTTAGTTTGCATTGATCCATGTCGATGAAACTTTTGATAAAGCAAGCTTGCAGTATCTTTCGTCGCCTTGAATGTCGCATGTCGCCATTTTTAGGTCGACACATGACAATCAAAGCCATGCATGATAGGACACGTGACATTTTACAACTTCAAGCGATATTTTTTCCATGCAACTTGTTTTTGCAAATATAAGCTTGACAATTTGACTATCAATTGTTGAAATGTCGCGTGTCGTCTTAAATAGTTGTTTTTGGTTTCACAATGTCGAGTATCGTGTCTTGCGTCGCTTTTTTTGTCGTGTGTCTGTCTGAAAGGTCGATAGGCTACAAACATTATGGCAGTTAACAAATTCTGAAGCATGGTGCTTTTTAAACAGTATAAACATAAACATGCGGCGGGTATATACAAAATTTAAGGTGAGAAGAGAGCGATGGAGCAGGCGTAAAAACCGTGTTCTTCACTGTACACACATAAAGTGAGATTTGTTTCGGTGTAAAACAAACATAATTTTATTTGCTTCAAATGGAAACAATTTAAAGTTTTGCCGTTTCATATGAAGAAGAACTGTAATGTCAAATGATATGACAATCATACTTAATATTTATCAGGTAAAATACTCGTCTCATCTCATCTTCGTAAGTGGTCTGGTCTGGGACAAAGCCCCCCAACCTGCTTCATCCAGGTGTCTCCGTTCTGGGCGAGACTCTCTATCTGTCCACACATCTTGCCCATCTGCTTGGCGTCTGCTACCAGGTGTTCCTTTGTTGCCCTCCCTTCCTCTACGCATACGTATTTCATTACTTACACCAACTTAAACATCGTTGTGATGTTCGCTCTTTTTGTTAGTGAAGAATGAGAGAAGTCGTGCGCGCCATATTACCGTATGACGCAAGGTATGATAACTAAGTCATTACGCAAAGCTAATAACGCACATCAAAATTGAAAATATTGTGGTATTAGAAGGTTTCCTGAAGGTTGTGACCTCTTTGAGTCGTTTCCTTCAGTTACTTTTGTCTAAAATATTATGCCACATAAAGGTAATAAACAGTTAATTTAATTTATGCAACTCATTGGAAAAGATTTTTGTTCTTTCCGATCATAATGTTAACCATTTCCTCAATTAATATTTGGCAACCTTTTGGGAAACAGTTAAAGCGATGGCTCGAAGAGAATGTTGAAATTTAATCTAGGGCACATCCCAAAGAACACAAATTCTATGCAAAACATATGAATTGATTGCAGCTGGATAAATGGTACACAGTTCATGACAAATAAGCCGGTCGGTTGGATATAGACACATTTAATATAATTGGTGTACAACATACATAATAATTAGATCGACTTTACAATGTTCACTTTTAATTATTGCTTATTTTTTATAAGACGTTAACATTATCTAAATGTTTCCACACACAAAAAGATCAATACAATTCCAAAAATAACCCTTTCGTTCGAATTGAGTGTAGACCTTTATATAGGCCTTTAAGACACCACTACGAAAATAAGAGTATATACAGCATACACTATATTTTTTGTTTAAAAAATACTTAACATATTTATACAAGGGTGAACACATCTAAAATTAAATCTTTAAAAGCATAACACAATACCCAACACCTTTTCTTTTGAGAATATACATATCATGCATTTTCATCACAGATAATGGTTAATATTGCTTGTATAGCCATGATACCGTTTAGCATATGATCACTTAGAGTATTTTTTATGGATGTGTTTTCGTAACCATGATTGGCTCTTGTGTACCTCAACTTATTGAAATATGTGCATTGATCAAAGTAATTATTGCGTCAAGGATGTATATCAGGCGTTGATTGCTTAGACCTAAACCAAACGCTGTCACTTTGAATAAATAATATCAAATGTAATGGTTATATCTCCTTGATAAGTTCGACATGTGTCCAGTAAAATGAATTTCTTAAAGGATGCTTGTTTTCTGGTCCATGATTGGCTTGTAGGTACTCACCTTCCTGTTATGTGTAGGTTACATCACAAAATATGGATGTCTGCTTTTGTCATGTTAAAGTAATTGTCATGCGTAAGATCGATCTTAGTTTGAGTTATGTAATATTCTCGGAAATTTAGAAACACATTATCGTAAGTATTGTTAGATAAGAATTGCCAATCAGGATCAAGCTGTGATTTTATTTGACATTAACATTTACATTTGCAGTGATGACTGAAAATAATCAAATAGCACATGAAGAGGAAAACGTTGCACTGTATCTATATTTGCAAGTACATTAACATCGTGACACTATTATAACAAAAAAAAACAACAATATTGAACAAAATAGACAATTATAATAAAACAACAACAACAACTGATCATCAGAAGATGAAACCGCAGTGGCATTTCTGTTAAAAATGTATAAACTTGTCAGATTGAGAACATATCGTGATAGTTTACTCCATAGACTGTTGTTCTTCTATAATTTTACATTTTGAAAATTCAGTTGTATGAAGTTTTTATTCAGCGATATTTTTTGTAACACTTATCGAATGATTTTATCTACGTATAGAACTACATATGTATGTTGAGTTATACATATTATACAGATTACCAAATAATGGATGTTAATTTTAAATAATTGTTTACAGCAATAGTGTTTCAAAAGTGTGTGGACTTCACCAATACCACACTGCTCTATAGTACATTTTAACAAACGGTTGTTTTCATGGCACCGTTTCGCAGACAACATGCATGTCATATTCTTCCTCATCATCTTCACATTTAAGATCTATCCACTTCCAGTTAGCAGCTTTATAGATACCAAGACAAGCCTCATTTGTGCCGCCATTAGGTTCGCCTGGACCGAAGTTATTGTAGGACAAATAGGGTAGTTCAATTTTCTTAATGCCCAGCCAGTAACCGACTGTGTTACTCCCTGTAATATTTCGTTCAATAATTCAACGTTTTACTATCTAATACTTGTATAATAACAAGATTTACATAGAATTAAATGCACCATCACTACGAAGATGCATACATAAAGTGTGTATACCTTTACCATGGCAAACATTTATTCTCTTAGTACGCGTATTTTTTTTTTTATTTCATAAAACATAAAGGAATATTACTCTGTATTATTGTCATTTTAGTAAATTGTTTGAAATCACATTTTTTTTCTGATAATCGTCACTCTTGTAGCTCTGCTTCGAATAGCTATCACATACGCGTCTTAAACACCATGTCCCCGTTGCAGAATTTTAAAGTTTTATAAAATTATTATCATAATTACAAGTAAATATATAAGTGAGCAACTGACGTGTTACTTACATTAACAAATGCCAATCAAAATAGAAATGCAAGTTTTGGATATATAACTTTGTTAAGATATGTTTGTTAAAAACACTTCACGAAGGACAGTATTTCAAATATTGCACACCCAACAAAGAACCTTGTACGAACTGCTGTTCATCAATCTGGCTACCCCTAGATATTGGTATACAATATTGTTAATCTAGTAACAACAGCTTTTTAGTTATTTACCATGGTTATCTTATCATGTTGGTATACACAAGTTACAATTATAGAAAAGTGTTGTGTTAGCATTTTACAGACACACGCCTGTCTGTTTTCAAACGTAGCACAAGCGTTTTAACCGTTTAAACAAGTTTAGTGCGTTTCGTATACATGTTCTTCTTATACGAACACAACCATTGTAAACATGATAAATATAAAAAATATTCACCATATAAAGAAATGAACTTTGCTGTAACGAACTCCTCTTCTTTCTCGGACTCCAACGTTACAACTTTACTTCCACACTCGGAACAGACTTGCTGAAAAATAACGCATTTGAATAGAATTAACTTCAATTACCTAACGTTGAAATCGCCTGTAGGTCAATACTATGCAATAAACTTATTGACGAGTCGTTTTAGTTGATCAAACTATAGTCCTATCATCTGTGTACTCTTTACATGCCAGAGTTTTTATGCGAATTTATGACACTAAGATGATTACCAAACGTACATTTAACGCTTTGTCAACAGTTTGTTGCAAGATAAAGTAATATAACAAAAACAATGTATAGTTTTGCATTGTTGTAAATGAACTTTACCTGGACTTAAATGGACACATAATAAAAACCACTTACCTCTGCATCTTTGAACTTTTTTTGGTCTTTGTTAGTAAACAAGTACACGGCTTCTTGAAACTTCCCTGATTGAAGTACACACTCATCTGAAATTGAATAAATATACACATGTATATGATATGTAATTATGTTTTCAGTCTGCTCGTGATCTGTAACCCCCTAATGGTTTCCCAAAGGAATATTTGAAGAGATTTCGTGCATAAATGGGGTAGACTTAAAACGGATATCACCTCCCGAGCTGTTAGACAATAATACGCTTTGATATGCAATGTGGGCTATACTGATCGGTGTGAACACATGACTATTGTGACTTGTGTCAAACAAAATAAAACCAAATCAATGCAGTAATTAGTATTTAAAGGTCTTGTAGTAAATACTTTTTACCTCAAATCAATTTGTTATAATAATAATCTATACAAATCTGCCAAGACTGTTAAAATGTCGACGATTACAAACATTCAGAAAATACCACTGGAACACGAAAAAATCCCATTGGCATGTGTCAGTCTTCTGTCCTGTCACGAACAATCACGAACAGAGCTTCAATAATTTCTGTGTTGATGCGACTGCGCTACGTAGGCATGACCCTGTTCTGTGATGGGAACCCTCGCTGGCAGTCTGCGGGTAGTGCTGAGATGAGCGGTGTAATGTTGCTTTATTTATGATAATTAATGTCTAGACCCTCAGAGGGATGGTGAATACACAAGACTTAACAGGGATTGCTTTTGCAACCGCTATCAAAGAGCATCTAAATAACAGCAATACAAGCATACACAATGTAGCCAGCTTCTATTCTCTGAGCGGATCAGTAGGCGGGGCTAATCAGACATCGCTGACCATCACATCCGGTCCAAGAGATGCTACAACAGTAAGCTTCTCCGAGCAGGCGCTGAAAAGTCCCATAATTCAAGTTCAAGTCTTCCGGAGGATCCCGTTCTGGACCACGGTGTTATTCATCTTTGCATACTGCTACGTCGAGGCGTTGGTTGAACCTCCGGTATATATTTACAAATAGAACCATCTCATATTGATCTAACTCCAGTATAAATCTAATGTCATCGGGCTACGCTTCTGTGATAAACATCATGAAGGCTGCGATGTAAGGGAAGCGATTCTCAAGGTAAGCAATGACTGCGTACAGGAATAATTGTTAATTGATTATTGAACGATTTTGAACACTTGATTGTTTAAGATGTTTGTGTTTGTGTTCTACGTGTTTGAATTGATTAGACACAATTTTCAGATAAAAAGAGACTCTCACATAATTTGCTAATTAAAGTTTAATCAATAATCGATTAAGGCTCTACTTACCGATTCACTCTTGCAATCAAGTGTCAACTCTTGTTATTAATTATGCATGAAACAAGCGAGCCGCGCATGATGAGAACTAACATTTGTTTGTAGTGTATTGGCTTATACGTATGCCAAGTCTGGCTGCGGATTAATTGATGTCCCGGCATTTGATGGATGTCGCACGACCAATCAAGGTTATAAGCTGATATCAGCCGCGAGAGGCCTCATGGGCCTCACACAAACTTATCCTTATTCGTCATCGTACACGCATCAGTCGTTCGCTTTATGTATGTCAATTGTTGCGTTAATTGTCATGTAAGGTTAGACAGTAAACTCATTAAATTGCTATATCGATACATTGATAAAGTCTCCAATTGATTGTCTTGATCTATTTCCAATTTCAAAAAAGGAAACGGCTCAAGCGAAGATGAAAAATAGATCATAGGTTAGTTTTAAACGATGCATTAGTTAAAATGTTTGTAAATATCATGTTATGAAAGGCTCTCTAATATGCATGTTACGTCATTTGGAAACCGATTGGAGGGAATCATCTATTAAGTGGCAATTACTGCAAGTCACACTCAAACTAATAAATATTTCAAAGCAGAGTTTCCATACTTTCCAATGCATGATATGTAACTTAATTCCTAACACAAACACGGCAGTTAAAACGGCTCGCATATCAGAATAATATCATGACCGAGAACACTGTTGATCGAAAAATAGTTGATATAGACTAATCATGCGTCGACAAGGCGTTACATGGATTGAAAAGTATACTCAAAATTGTGTGCGTCTTCTATGACGATATTTCCAATTGTTGTTTTGTTTTCGAACATTAAAATGTATTTCAGAAAGAGTAGGGACGGGGATAAATACAAATACACACCTATTATTATCACCAATTGGCAAACAAATAATGCGAATTTTAAAAAAGACGACATTGTTTTATTTTCAAACAGAGTATATTTTAGCAATCAAGGCTTCACAACTTAATTAAACGTTAAGTTTAAAATTGAAAGATAACTTAGTTTGATCATATTAATATACGTATATGAACATACATAAGTCGTATACTTTTAATTTTATTACTTTTTTAACCTTTGTATGTCCTTACTAGTACATTTGCTATAAATTATTTACCAGGCTGGCTTGGAATTTAAAAATAATATTCACATTTGCCATTTACATTTTTATTTGATTTCATCGATAAAACATTAAGCATGTCTACATCATACGGTAATCAGCCACGTATTTAAACAAGGAAAGCAAATACCAGATTTTTTTTCTAAGCCCATAGTTGATACTTTATAATGACAATGAGCGATTGAATATTAAGATAAATGGAATGTACAAATATGGACTGACAGTAATTGCCCGAGTTATAAAATTAGCTTTTGAAAGAAGTGCCATCTTTCACATATATATACGCGTTGCATTATACCAAATTGTTTGTTTTAAATGAACAACAGACAGACACAAACACACAAAACAACTGAAGCAACAAACAATTTAAAGTTACAATCCAAAACAAAAACGGTTTAATGTTTAAACTTAGACCGTATCTTTTAAGCAGCGTGTAACCGTTGTCCACTGACCATCGTTATATTGGCTTGTTATATTGTCTCTTTCTAGCGGAGCATAGTCTCTTTTACAATCAAGAGTCTTGATTGATCCTTCATACATATTTGTTCCAACAAATCTCCCGTTCGGGGGATCGGTTGGCACCGGTCATTCTTAAATAAAATAAAATCTTAACATACATACAAAACGGCCACCGGAAACTCTTTACGAAACCGAAATGTCACAAACATAAGAACCCGTTTTCTTAAAGATTTGCTTCTTTGAGATAAAGTATGCAATAACAATCGTATTTTTAATTAATAATTGATTATTTTTGTTTAAAAATAATTTGTTTTCACTATGATACTTAAGAGCAAAGTTGGTCACAAACAAAAACATTCATTCTAATAAGTTACCTCGCCAAAGAACATGGTTTTATTTAGTAGCAAATTATGCGAAACAAACTGTTGATGCGTTAAACAAAATATTCAACAAACGAATATGTCCGCTTTTCAAAGTCTTTATAACACTTCTAATGATAAAAGTCTTGTCGATGACAATACTCTGAAGTACAATTTCTTGGGACTCAGTCTAGTTTATCCTACAGTCTGAAAATGTGTTTGTGAATACGGAATCTGATTGAAACAAACTGGTCGACACGAGTTTCCCATGATACATTTCTAAGAAGTCAAATCCTACTCTCCCTCCGACGAATGTATGCTGAAACAAACGTTTAACCTATATTGAGACAAAGACAATGTAAGAATTAAGCAATGTTTTACAACATCTCACCTTTCAGGCATTTCGTTATAGCTGTCCATTCTCCATTCGTGCATGTGCTTGTCACGTTACTGGCATCCGCTGGACTATAACCCGATCGACATGTCAGTTCTCTGGTAGAACCTTCAATGGTTGACGTCCCGCTGACCGCTCCATTTTCCGGTGATGGGTATGCTGGGCAATCTGCAGGCAATATACGTATATTAATTGGATGCAGTTTCCAACATCGCATTATTTAATAAATACTATTTGATTTATAGTTGTATATTGTTCGATTCATAAACTTAATTAGATAATAATATCAATTATTATAATGGAATGAAAGAAAATGCGCGCAAGTTATTAACAAGGAGTATTTGGTCAAACCTACGGACTTTGTTTGGTCGACAAGAGTTTCCCATTACACATTTCTTAGAAGTTAAATCTTACTCTTCCTCCAATATAACACGTTTGGCACTTAAAACAATATTTTACCTTGAATACAGTGAGTCATACTTGTCCATTGCCCATTTTCACACTTGCTGTCTACTGCATTCATGTCGCTAGGAGTGTATCCAGATTTGCAGGTTAATTTCCGTACAGAACCATCCTTCACCGATGTTCCCTCCACGTGTCCGTTTGGCCTGTCTCCAAACACAGGGCAATCTAGAAACAAGTGTTAAACGCATGAGTTGATTGATATTTATACAATATGGTTACCATAAACATATTAAAAACAAAAAAGGGTCGCCGTGGCGTAGTGGATATGGTGTCCGCCTAGCGATCGGGAGGTCACGGGTTAGATGCCATCAGTGGGAGCGTTCTTTAGCTCTCCCCAAAAGACACCAAGTACTGGTTCTAGTCCCTGGAAACGGACTCGATAGCGTTTCAAATGAGCATTAGGCTTTTGATGCAATCGTGCTAAAATAAATAGGTTTAAACAAAACATGTTTACACTGAAATGATAAGCTACTCATTTTTGCATGGAATTTCCAGTTGTGTACGTATTATACAATTTTCGACTTGAAAACTTGCCTGATCACAGTTTGTGACGCCTAATTGACAATTCTCGCTCAGTAAAGAAACAAACATTAAAGACTGCAAGTTTGTATTTATACGATTTGCTGTACAGTTCTATTTGAATGACATGTATAAAAAATGTAGATTTTACATTTAAAAGTTAGCACAATAGTCTCTACAAAATGGCTGCGTGTCTTGAAACATCACTTTACATTGCTAATATTATACTAATTAACAAGGTCAAAAACAGTTCATAGTATTAAACTCGATAGTATAACCCCCATCATGTAATCGTTTGCATGTTTAACAGATCACTCTATAATCTAGGTCATGCAATGGACTACCAAGATGGTTTTATTGCAACTTCATTGCATTTTTGTAATTTAACCGTAATCGATTCGATTATTATTATATACTTCATTAAATGTCATTTAGGCAAGCATCAAATAGGAAGCAATTAGATATAAAGGGTCTCAAATGAGTATCTAGAAAATGCGTGCAGGTGTGCAAGAAAATAAAGAAAATTTCAAGGAGAATAATTAACAAGGCAAAATACAGTATACAGTTATAGTTTTATTTTATCCTAAATACGGACGTGGCTTCAAATAGGCTATTCGACAAGAGTTTCCCATGACACATTTCAAAGAAGTTAGATCCTTCTCTTTAAACAAATGTAAATGCTGAAATAAATTAAAATATATTGGGACAAATACAATGTAAGGTTTAAGCAATAATTGAAAACATCATACCTTTCAGGCATTTTGTAATTGGTGTCCATTCTCCATTCGTACATGTGCTTGTCACGTTACTGGCATCCGATGGACTAAACCCCGATTTACATTTTAGTTCTCTGGTAGAACCTTGAATGGTTGACGTCCCAATGACCTCTCTATTATCCGTTGATGGGTATGCTAGACAATCTGTATGAAATGAAGGCATATACATTGGATGTAACTTCCAACGTAACATTATTTTATAAATAATATTTGGTTTATTGTTACATATTGGTGAATTGATATCCATAATGAAATAATAATTGTGTCAATTCCCGTATGTTTTGTGACATACTTTTGTAATTTAAATGCTTATTTTATGTTGCGTATTTCAAGACTTAATGTACACAATACAGTGCGAAACGTATTAAGGCTTTAGTACTGCAATACGACATTTTATATATGCATTTATGATAGCAATGATGTATAACAAGTTGACTTTATTAGCACAAAAGATTTTTTTTATATCCCCTCAGAAAATCAGAAATTATATCAATCTCTAATATTCAGTCATTTTAAAAATAATTTCTAAAAAAATAACGGCTGAAGAAAAAATATACAATTTTAGCATAGACATGTTCGTTGATGTATCAATTATCGGAAATAGAAAACTATTTTAGTTTGATAGCACACATTCTAAGTTTGAGCTTCACGTGTAATGGTACTCACGTTTAAATAAATAAATATGACATAACCATGCTGAAATAAGAGCATTCTAGAGGTTACTTAAATTGATTAAACATATCATATTTATATGCAACACATAACATCATACACTGCTTACATATATGATTAACATGCAGGACATCATTTGTAAACGAAAGCATAGGGCGCGAAATGGTTCACATTGATAAGTTCATACCGATAATCATAATATTATAGTTTTCACAATAGTTAATTGAGAAAACATTTGTTTAAATATGCGAACATGATATATTGTTNTGATAAGACAGGGGATTTCAATATGGGGAATGGACTTGTTCACATTTACAACACTGTACTATTTGGAATAGTATAATATATGTAAAACAGCAAAAGCAAAACACTGATACAAATAGTTTGCCCCACCGCGGGAATTGAAAAAGAGACTTTTCGATGCAGAAGCGTAAGCGCTACATCTGCAACTTAGAGGCATTTAATCATGTGCGTACAATAGTAGAACAAATATCCTGTTTTAAATTTGACCAAATTGTTGTAATTTTACGCACATTCCCGAATACCGTTCGGCGAAACGGAAATTTACTAAATAAGGCAACATTACAGGAAGTTCATTACAGGTCTGTTACCTTAAAACATTATAAGATGTCATTTAATCATACACTGTAGGTACGCATTTATACTATTTGTGTGCGTGTACAGTATTATTTGGAATTTCATGTATTTAAAGGTATTATTTAGATATAAAGAGTCATTAGAAAAAGGCATTCAAGTGTGGAAACAATGAAAATTAAATTTCAGAGAGAATGATGGACAAGGCAAAATACAGCACACAGTATTACACTCATTAAATACCAATATTTTATGCAATCTACTGAATGTAAAACATGTTACGTAAAAAGGTGATTCGTAATATTGACTCCGTAAACGGTTTTATTGCAACATAGCACATCAGCACATTTAGTAAGTGTTACTGTTAAAGATCCGATTGGTATAGTAAATATTGCACCCCAGGGAGAAGCTGTCTTCGGCTGAAGAACGAGTTGGGCATTACTCTTTGAGGGACAAATATTAACAGTACCCCAACATAGGTCTATTATATTAATTGTATAATACGGAAAAACATGGTTTCCTTTTAATAACAAAAAAAGTCGAATACGCAGATTTTAGTTGCAAGTCCAAGCACTTATCAGCATATATTAGTTATATACATTTTTAGCCAAATCGTTCGAAGAGGCACGAGGGTCGGTTGTTATCGTTCGAAGAGGCCCATAACTGCATGAAATCATGAGGGTCGGTTGTTATCGTTCGAAGAGGCCCATAACTGCATGAAATCACGATGGTCGGTTCTTATCGTTTGAAGAGGCCCATAACTGCATGAAACCACGAGGGTCGGTTGTTATCGCTCGAAGGGCCCGTAAATGCATAAAATCACGAGGGTCGGTTGTTATCGTTCGAAGAGGCCCATAACTGCATGAAATCACGAGGGTCGGTTGTTATCGTTCGAAGAGGCCCATAACTGCATGAAATCACGAGGGTCGGTTGTTATCGTTCGAAGAGGCCCATAACTGCATGAAATCACGAGGGTCGGTTGTTATCGTTCGAAGAGGCCCATAACTGCATGAAATCACGAGGGTCGGTTGTTATCGTTCGAAGAGGCCCATAACTGCATGAAATCACGAGGGTCGGTTGTTATCGTTCGAAGAGGCCCATAACTGCATGAAATCACGAGGGTCGGTTGTTATCGTTCGAAGAGGCCCATAACTGCATGAAATCACGAGGGTCGGTTGTTATCGTTCGAAGAGGCCCATAACTGCATGAAATCACGAGGGTCGGTTGTTATCGTTCGAAGAGGCCCATAACTGCATGAAATCACGAGGGTCGGTTGTTATCGTTCGAAGAGGCCCATAACTGCATGAAATCACGAGGGTCGGTTGTTATCGTTTGNTATGCTTGATGCAAACGCACTAAAATAATCATCTGTTGTATATGAAAAAAACAATACATGCTTAGGGTTATATAATTGTAATAATATGCAATACATAAAACACAGTTACATGTTTGACCTTGAACGCAAGCGGTTACATCTGTCCAGCGACCATTCGTGCATCGGCTTTCCACCTTGTTAAGATCGCGCGGAGAGTATCCACGGTTACAGAGAAGCCTTCGGACATGTCCTTCGTGATGTGTGTTTCCAAGAACCTTTCCATTTGTCTGTTCACTAAATGGTGGACACACTGAATTAAAATAGGATTGTATTATTTACCAATAACAGTTATTACGCTGATGAAAACATATATTCATATTCCGTTAAAACGAGATTTGAACTAACAAGAACGAGTGGCTGTTGACAAAAATATGAATTATTGAAACAAAAACACGCGTCAATAAAAGTATAAGCCGGGTTTGCTTATCATTAAATCTCCTCTTCGCATACATTTTTAGTTTTGCCAAACGCGGTCCTGGTATAGAAATATTTACAAGCGCAATGTCGATTTGTGCTCGACTATATTGTTCAGCAAATACCTATATTGTTTCGTTTCTATTACCCTTAAGACATGTTTTATACTTTAATAGTGATTATTTAGATGTTTTCTGTTGTTATCATTCGAAGAGGCCCAGTCATGCATAATATCCCGTTTGTTGGTTGTTATTTACTCTTGCGAACATTAAAGAGCTGACAAGGAAATGTTTTCCCTTTGTAAGAAGATTCAAAACGCCAACACAAATCAGCATATTGCGATGTGCATTCCGGACATTTAAAGTTAATAATTCAATAATTTGGACCCAGACATTTTCATTATGTTTGACTAATAATTTATAGCATTAATAAGACAAATCTAACTAGAGATTTAGTGTTTCTGTACTAAACATTAACCGATGTAGTTTTTGAAATGGAAAAACAAATCCGTTTGTAGCTAATACTGTACTGCACCTAGAATGAACTCGTGCATTTTTAATTTCATGATTTTTTAGAGCGTTAATTCTACATATGAAGAAACATCAAGTTATATTCTTAAGTTCTTACCATCTGTAAGACATGCTTTTTGCTTTAAGTCACACTTCTGTAGCACATCAACCTTTGGACAGAGCTTATTGCACAACATTGCCCCCTGAAACAGTACCCAAATATTTATGCGAATAGTAAATTACATATTAACATTGTCTAGATAATATTGATATGTGAAATTATGTACTTTGAAGTTGACAAAAAAAACTCTTTTAATTACAAGAAAATATGTAAACCTTCTAGAAATGCCCGATGTATTTATGCAATTGCTAAATTACATATTAAAATTGTCTCAATTATATTGATATTTGTAATTTTTGAATTCGCAAAAAAACTGTTTGACTATTAAAAAAACTCACATCTCCGGTAAAATCATCTCGGTTAAAATACATCATTGCTTGACAAATCTCCCTCTCACAGTATGCATAATCGAGGTTAATCGCGTCAAAATACAGCTCACAGATGCCCGCTTTGCTATGGAACGCAGCCACTTTGCACCATGGTCGCAAAGAACACATTTCCAAACAAACTGACAACTGCGTATTCGGCACCATCACCCGTTCCACATCCGGCTCCATCGGCGGTCCATAAAGCGCAAACTTGTTCTCTGCCGCATTGATTTCGTAATTCCCAAAGCATGCTACTATAAAAAGTACACTTCGAAACTCAATTGCTTTCATGTCTGATTTCGACCGATTTCGCATTTGCCTCAACTACATGTTCGTCTTCTGCTTCATAATTAACAAACCGCTGATGATCTATTATAATTTTATTCTCAAAGAATGCAACAATCAGAAAGTAAATCAAGAACTGCACTGGCTTTTATGACCGATCACAACCGATCTTATGTGTGTTTGAACTCCACGCACGGGAGTTTTTTCTATACTGAAACAAACGACACGTGAACTATGGTTATTCAAGCTTTGTTAACATGTAACCATGCGAGTATAATAAATATGACGCCCCGCATTAGTTGCAATGTAAATTATTAAAGGGAAACTTTCAATAAAACTTAACATTTCTCTTGTAAGGTATAATTACTAGGAAATCCTTTATTTGCGATGTTTATTTAAAATCAATAGAGACGTTAGAGTATTGTGAATATGAACTCATTGAAATTAACGAAACGAAACGAAGTTTCTGAAGCATTGATAATTGATATTTGTAATTGGTAAAGAACCAGTTATGATCAGTAAGTTCGCACTAAAAGGGAATAATATAATGTGACATGTTGTTTAATGATCAACCTTGTCAACAAAACTAATGTGTGAAAGCAGAACCTGTTGTTAATATATTGCTCTGTTAACCATTAGGCATCTTTATGGCACGTCGTATGTTTGCATGGTGGAGACCGATTGCAGAGGCGTATATCCTGTGATGCAGCCGCTTATATTTTAACCATAAGCTTGACATTGTGTAGTTAAAATGTATTAACCTCATCCATGTGAAATTCTCACGATAAAGAAATGTTAATTTCCTGTCGATTTAAATTGATTGTTCTTCAAAATGATGTATGTTTTATATATAGTTAAAACGCATGTTGACATTGTATATATATGTTTATGCTTAATATGCTTAAGAAAATAGACTATTCTGTTCTGTTCTGTTTATCCTGTGATTACCAACATGTATGTATATGCATGATCGAATCACCGTCATGCATAAAAACAAGACATATATTGTGTTTTAAGCATTTTATACAGATATTTCGATATTTGAATATTGGTTGACATTCTAATCATTTTCAAATACGTATATACACATTTATTGTCAATGTAAACTGAAAAAAAAGAACACCTATGTACTTATGACAACGTGAATACTGCAAAAACGAGTACATAAACAACTTTATATGTCAACATTTTTACATTAAAATAGTATTGTCAACCCTTAATTTATCGAAACGGACGCATAAATGTCTCTTCTAGAGCATTATTCGGTGTACATGCTTTTTTGTACATTTCGGTTTCACCTTTAATTTGTTACACGTACATAATTGCACTCAGCAAGTTACAACTGTAGTGCCCTATATTACATATTTAGGCTGGAAGGTACGAATAATAACGTAATTAGTAATACGCTTTGTTTTGTTTGTCCTATTCGCGAGATTAGTATCATGTTATCTTTAGATGTACCATATATTCACACTTAGGAGGAAATACATAATTCCATATTATTACCATCAACAAAGCATTTTTAAAATCGATGAGTTATTCTCCGCACAGAAACATTGTTGTATTTTTCTCCTGTTCAGAAAAAGCGTATATGAATATCTTAAAACGTAGCTTAAGATTAAGGCGCGTAGCGCAACCTACTCGTTAACTTATTTCCAGTAACATTAAAATTCAATCTTAAAACATAAACGGTATTGGCTTCGAACAATGGAATAACGCATATGCACTCGGTTGAAGTCTCGACAGTACGGATTCATTGAATAAGTCCAAAAGTAGTCAATTGTCGATGTCACTGAATTTCAAGTATATTGAGGTGCTCTAATCCCTCCGTTAACATTATTTTGAATATTTATGTGACATGGTCGGAAAGCGAAACAAATTGATATTGCATTGTACTTGACAACGCCATTGAAAATAAACGGTTCAACATCCAATAATTGCTTATTTTATAGTATATGCTTCCCTTGCGAAAGGACGTACGCTGCGGTTTATATTTAATGAATATTGACTGGGTGACTTGGTGCTTGTGTCGACAGCAACAAACGATACAAATTCCACCAGGTACGTTTAAGTACAGTGCAAAACGAAAGCCATGGCTTTCAATTCCTAATTAGTACATGAATATATTGTTGTCTGCGTGTCTGCGTTCACGAGCAAAAATATTTAAGATTAATGGTTTTAACAAAAACGTACAAAAATAAACATCCACGCTCTCCGAAATGTGCATGCAATGACCATGAAATGATTCATGGCGGTGCATATACTGTTTTTCATTTCAAGACCCACACAGTAATTGGCACAATTTTCATATTCATATCGTGTTATAAACGAAGGTATTTTAACACTTGTGCAAAGGAAATGTTATGAAAACAACGAGAGTATATACTTATCATGAAAAAACGTAACAATTTGTGTATGACTGTGTTAGATTCACGAGTATGGCATATATTGCATGTAAACAATCGCCTAGCCAAAAGTTCTTACATTTGTATTTAAACATGAGTATTTTAGTATATAAAATGTGTAAACACGTGTCTTTTTTTTCTTTAATATTTTTAATATTTCGTTGAATGTTGAATACTTTATACAGACGTAATGTCCTATTAAAACCTATGGGATCTGTATGTGCGTAGATTTTCTTCATTCATATTGAAGACTATCTTTCGTTATAAAGTCAAAGTTGTATATATAAACATAAACCAACACAACACTTTGCAGTTTAATTACGACACGGCTTCACTAAACATTATGAATGTAAAGATCACTCGCTTGCTGTCGTAATGATCAAGATATATGCGTTGTGACAATTAAAGCTGACAAGTAATAAACTAATTCAAGTCACTTTTAACAAAACACAAATTTTAGTGTACTTTGTAATGTAAAATTTTCTTTAAAATGCATGGGTGTTAGTCAAAACGTACTTTAAAATAAATAGAAGCCTTGTTATGGAAATAATAACAAATTATGAACTTAACAAATTTGCAGCAAAAAAGATGCGATTAGGATTAGGTTGATCAAACAAACTTCAAAAGTAAAAAAAAACATGGAAGAGAATGTTCAAAAGTAAATTAAATAAGAAATTTCAGAGAATTTGTAATGCTTTTTTAAATTAACCAGCTATATATAAGAAGATGTGAATTTACCTGTTTGTAAACTAAACCCTGTTCTTACTCGTGATATTATATTCGATACATGATGTCCAGTCTTTACATTTATTTTGAATTGCTCTTATATGTGTACATTTTATAAAATAACGTGTTTAATCATAACTTTCCATAAATTTAATAATATAATGCCACGAATTGTAAAAATGTCCATGGTTTTCTAATAAAGTGAAAACACTTTTATTCCTATGCATGATGATACTTGTTTAAGGCTTTTAAATTGCAATATGAATATTATCTTTAATAACTGTAATTACAGCAGTGTCATAAGGAAGCATTATTGTTATGAAGATGTCGAGACTGTCAACGTTATAGACCAAATATCTACACAGATGTAATATTTCAATCAAAGAATACATAAGACCCCCATTACATTTATTTCTACCTAAACCATGTAACCAAGGTCAGAAAAACGGATGTTGGCTTGTGCCATGGATCGATATGTTGAGACAAATATAAAATGGAGGACATTAGAACAGTCAATTGCATATTCACAGTCCCTTGTTTTCTTGTAACTTTATTAAAATTTAATTATTGATATTGCAACTTCAATTTCATTCATGTATAATTTACACTTTACAATAGGAATTTCATGCATGTCTGAAAGGGGTAAATACAGTGATGAGGTTGGAATGACATATGTGAGTAAATCATATCAACGTAAACAGTTGTTTTTTTAAGTTTACTGAATGGTTTCTGTGAAGTTCCAATATATAATGCGTTTAACACTGTTGGAATTAAACAGCATCGCGGTAAAATGTGAGAAGTTTGCACGAAATGTGTTGATCAATGCAAAGCAGATCGACCCGTATGGGGAGGGGGTGGGGGCAGGACGCGACAATGTTGCTGTTTTTCTTACACGTTTTCCTTTGAGAAATACAAGCATCGCCGTTATTTTATTCTAAGCTTCGCCTGATATGTAAAAAAACGATCCTAAGTTTTGACCGTAGACATTAAATACGCTTCGACAATATACAATCAATCGGTTTTGCCATACTCACTTAAACAATACATACGTTTTGACATTATACATTTTAAACGTTTGGAACATATATATATATACATTTGTTGTGATCATAGACATTTAATTTGAATACCTTTTGACAATAGACATAATACAAAAAGCTATACAAGTTATACTAATACATTTAGATATGACCAAGGGTAGTTCATGTCTAACTGATATCAATTGAGTAACCTGTAAGGGAGATTATCTTGGTATGTGCTATTTCCCGGCATGCTTATCCTAATCTCAATTGTTTAATGTATATGGACTGATATATTGTTTAAGTGTGACAGTCACAAGTGGAAATCTATCGAAAAGTAGTTCAAGTCTAACGGATATTGTTGAATAACATGTAAGGGGGACTATTTGTGTATAAGTTTTTTCCCGGAATAAGCGTCGTTATCTCCCTTGTTCAATGTATTGACTGACATATTTTTGTGCATACCTGTCTAGGCTTCATTGTGCAACCGTTTTGCATTACAATATAAAAAGCCAGTTCAATTTAAACAGGGAGAGGTTAAGTTCAGTAGAAAGTTGGTTTCTTACAGTTTCGGGGCATCCAGTACGGAAGTACCGCCTATTTCTTAAGTCTGTTCAGAGTGTCGTTTCAACTTACAATTCAAATGCATATGAACCGTTTTCGGTATTGCTTACGTTTATCTCTAATGAATTACATTAAGTGCAAGAGAACACTTCTCCTTGTTGTGTGAAGAGAATGTTCAAATGTAACCAAGGGTACTTCCCGAATGACAAAAATAATAATCCAAGCGATTTTTGTGCGGCCGTTGGATTGACGTCCAGCAGTTCATGCAAAGAAAGCCCGACGGTTGGATATACATAAAAAATGCAACTCGACATACTGAAAAATTATCGAGTTTATAAAATGTTCAAATTGAGAAAAAGCGCATAGTTTACTATCAGCAGCAATTTAAAATAATATCAAAATGTCATAAAAATAAATGATTATTAGATTTAACCTATTTATTGGAGCTCGATGACATTGATTATTTCCTAGGAAACTTAGTGTCTTTGAAAGATCTTGAGAGTGATATCTGAGTAGGGAACGAGCTCGTGACCTCCCGGCCGAAAGACGGACACACTACCCACTACATTGTTGCCTTAAAGGTAATATATAAGATACGATAGACCTTTACAAGGTCATTTAATTATATACTAATTGCATCAACGGTCTTTCAGATACATATTGGTAATAGTTGTCTCGGGGAGACTTTTCAAAAATCATTACAACAATCCCTGATGAGGGATCGAAACTTTGAGCATCCGTTAACAAAGCAGTCAAACAAAACATTGACTTATTTAAAATCACAGTAGCTTAGTTATTTATACATCGTTATTTGATGTGCGCTTCATTTATTTTCTTTATAATATCAATTAATATAATATTTTCATGAATTGAAACGATCCGGTCGTGATTTCAGTAGGAAGCAGTGGACGAACTTTTATTGAAAAATTATTTATTACAGGCTGATTCAAAGGAACCAGAGAAAAACTGACGATCTTAGGTGGGAACACTTCGATGAGTTGTAGCCTAAGGGGAGATTTTGTATTTCCATATGCGTTTGAACAATTTATCACATCATGACCGAACGAGCATGAGTCATGAGCAAAGCAACTAATACCTTTAAAGGTTATATAGGAGATCTGTTCTGAAGATTTAAAATATTCTACTCTTTATGATGTACAGCGTTATTGCTTCAATCGAAGTTTTATTATCGACTTCTAAAGTATGTTTGAAACATTAATCGACTTCTATATGGAACTGAGTTT
>VMBQ01004487.1:0-73107 GCA_007657795.1 Dreissena rostriformis
GTAGTACCCATAAATGGCACGCTCTTACCAGATTAAATTTCGTTTTTGTAATTAAGGTTTTTCTAAATTAAACCATTGTATTTTATTAAATTAATTATCCTATCACCATGAATAAATTAATTATTGTGATATTGTAAAATTCGAAGAATTGAATGAAATTATTTAATCAACTTCAATATTTAACAAAAGTTCTACTAATTAAATAATAACCTAATAATATTATTTAAAACAAATGCACAAATATTTTACAAAATACTTTATTTATTTCTATTTTATATGCTGTAACACAGTTTATAGAAAAATAAATTGGTTGAATTGCATTTGACAAAAATCACAATGTCATCTTTCATTTACATACTACAGTTTATTATTATTACGTCAAAATTGTGCCGCCAAGTCAAAATTATAACACCAAAACATCTGCTCACAACTTATGTTCAAATATGACAAATGAAAATGACATTAAAATCTCATAAAAAAGGGGGGAATTGTCTTGGGGGTGAATTGTCTTTGGGGGTGAGTTGTCCAAGGAAATCAAATTCTGGGGGTGAGTTGTCCGGGGAGTGAATTGTCTTGGGGGTGAATTGTCTGACACCCCCGGATCCTACGTGTTTGGATTTTGCTCTCGATGAGATTTAGACTCAACACCGGACGGGAGAAATTATTATTTAAACAGCGACCTCTGTCGTGATAATACAAGTTGTAAAAATTGGTTCCCCGCTTCATTTTTTTAATAATGACAACATTGTTATGAAGACGATTAGTTTATTTTGAGAATGACAACATTGTAATGAAGACGATTAGTTTATTTTGAGAATGCTTAGTAGAATTTTATTTTGCAAACTACATATTAGTTTTTGCCATTAGGTTGCTGTTCATTATTACTGATGATTTCAAAATATCTAATTATGATCATTTATTATTACATGTTCATTTACATTTATTAAATGGAATAAGCCAGTATCAATATATATTGTTAACAGGTTTTTTACATTTAAATGAGCAGTGCATATTTACAAAGGAAATATACAAACATGCACAAAGTCATGAATACAGCAATGATGTAAACAGAAATTCATTTCTTCAATTATAAATAGCAGCATGGAAAACGAATTGCATGAAATACAATCCATAAAACATAATGCGAGAACTGGCGGATAAACCCTTCCATAGTCATGATACGCCGTTATTATTCTTTCTGGTCAGTGTGAAAAAAAATACAACTAGAAAATTTAAAAACAGTGGAGTGCTTCCGTCCACCCACAATTATGCAGCTTTGATATAGATAAAACGTCCGTATTTAAAAAAGAAGTTTTTTTTACATAAGAGCCGCCTTTGGTCAGGAGCTAATCTGTTCGCTATAATGTCAAGCAAGCTTTTGTGGTCCCATTAGCGGACATTGTAACTCCTTACCAGACCGCGCGATTGCAAAGGCTAGTCTGGAAGTACTCTGGCAGCATATGACATCATATCCATTTTTGAACGACGCGGGTCATATGACCTCAAAACATGACATCGACCGTCAATGTGGTTTCATAATACGGCATTTGTGCTCGTCACATCGTCCATTAAAGATTAACCAGCGTGACACATACAAACAAAGTAAAACTCCAGTTGCAAATTTCATGGCGAAAATTGGAAAAAAAAGTGAGCATACGGTTTTTACTATTGCCATACAAGAAAAACTGCTAACCTATTGAGGCCTAGGTTTTATGAGAACATTTGAATAAATGTAAAACAAAAAGCGTGTTCTTACGTTATGTCCTATGTAGAGCGCGGTGAAGTCCGGTCCCAAGACGGGAAGTAGAAGCGTTCAGCGGGCAGTTGTCTTCCACAACAAAACCTTTTCCAATTTCTAGTAGTATATATTATATATATTATATTACTTAAATTGTATTCTGGGTCAGATAAGTTATAAGGGTTTTCATAGGACGAATCATATTTATTTCAGGGAAAAACTTATTTTTGTTTGTCTTCTTTTTTTCAATGCCATTTGTTTTTGCAAAAGACGTTTCTTGTTACTGTTGTTTTTAATATCTTGTTCAAGAATTCCAAAATCCCAGATGCGTTATGGGATGAGTAGAACTTATTTTCATTGATAAAAATGTTTTCTCTTTAGCTAAACCAACATTATTTATTCAAGTTAGGCCGGTATATTTCTTACAATTTACCTATTTGATAGGTGCAACATATATTACTCACAATTGCTTATAGACCCGCATGATAATGTAGTTCACCACTAACTGTAGTGGATAATCACGCCCAAAGGGGCATTACTGTAAACTTTGGAACATGAAATCGAAAGAGGAAGTTTATTGCAAATACGAAACAGAGCAAAGGAAAAGGTAAAAATATTAAATTAAATTACATTTATAAGGACGTCGATACATGTAAATCAGAATTTCAGACCCGGTACACAACTTAACTCGGTATCATTATAGTTTAGTGATAAAAAGGGGTTTGTTCGATAACACATGAAGTTTAGTAAAAATTCTCCGAGGGCGGAAGTATTATTTTAAAACGGTAGTGGCCATGGCAACACGTAAACAAACGACAATATTAATAGAGGATATAACGGTTTTGATTTCATAAGTATTTATGATGTAAACTGGTTCTAGCTGAGTTTTATATGTTGACTAGTGTGTTTATGGTTTGTATTGTAATCAATCGATACCTGTTATTTTCAAAACAAAACTCAACTAATATTAAGTTTGTCTAACGCTCTGTAATGAAGGTAAAGCTCGTAAATTCGAGTTCTGTATAGCCTAGCGGTAATCGAAAGTAAAAGTGATTTTACATTTTGGGTCGAAACTTTATTTAATTTAATAACGTAATTAATACTTGTTTTGACTAGAAATTAAGAATGCCCAATTATATTGAGATTGAAGTTGTGATTGAAATAATTAAAAACCAAGAGGTAAATGTTATATGAGATTTTGATTAATATGGGCGGAAGTATAAACGGTACGCAACTTCCACGAAAACGTAAGAAATATTGCGTTACACTCTGGATTATCGACCTTTATTGCATAAATTGCCTCTGGTTTTACAGTCGCCATTTTGAAGAACTACTTCCGAACACAACAACAAAAAAAAATATTGGCAAATGCCTGAGAAAATGTTTAAATTATTAGGAAGCTCGATTATTACAATGGAATAAGATGTTAATTTTGCAAATTAGAGATCTTTACTTATATGTGGTACCGTTCGACCGTCCAATAGTGTCATTTTCAACATTGTTCGAAGTCATTGAAGTGGAATTGTTAGTGGAAATGGAAATATCTAATCATTCATCATCATGCTGAATTATCATCAGCATTATTTCTGTGGAACACTGCTCTACTAGTGTTTCATAGTTATGGCTCTATTGACATAGTTCACTTGCGGTTGAATAACCACCAAGATTGGATTTGGAATGGTACAGGACTGGTATTCAGGTAAAATAAATAATTGTTCAGACTGTTTGTTTTAATGACATGTTTATCATTAAATATCTCAAGTTGTTTTTAATTTTAAGTTATTTATTTTAGATAGAATACACCGAAAGTCTGAGGAATATTGAGTCTACATCGTAGGTAGAACCAATATACTAGGTGCCTTCAGAGATCTTGAGAACTCTTCAGTGCCAGTGCGCATCAAACTGGGACCTTCTGAAAGCTTAAGGCAGATTCACTTGTGATATGAAAGCACTCATGCATTTCACTAAATAATTATACAAATGGGTCTCATGATCAATGAGAAATTCCAAAACCTTGATACCATATTATCTCAGAGTCATGATCAATCATCAATGATTCAATCAAGACTCAAGTCACATAATTATGTGATTTTTACTGCCATTTTTTCTAGGACATTTTTGTTTACATTTTATACTGATCTTGTTATAATGTTGTATCTGAATTCATAAAACAATAAAGTAAAACTTTGGAACAGAGATGAATATAAACACAAATTGAATAATGCTGGTGGTTACCGTATCAAAGTAAGATTTGCCGAAGAGTAAATCGGTTCGGGAATTAAATAAAATAAGAGTACAAATTAGGATCACCGTTACTTAGCAAAGCTGCCTTTTGCAATATACCCTACATTGTGGAAATAAATACCGCCATGTAAAAAGGAGCATGGTGTAGCAACCTGTTTATTTTGGTCTTGATCTTTGAAATGAATTGTACCAGTAAATTTCAAACCACAAAACAAAAACATGATTCATACAAATAATAAAGTGCAATGAAAAAGCATATGATCCCAAATTATATCTCATACTGTTGGTGCTAATGTCATTTAAGTGTCACAATTCAGAAGAAAATTTATTTTAATGGGTATTATTTATTTAAAAAAAAGTTTATAGCCAGGTACGTTTCTGTATAACTATAACTTGTTGAGTATTTTATTCACAGCCTGATATATTTGTATATATTAAAGTGCACTTCTCAAAAAACTGTATTTAATGCACATTCAATGAAGCATTATTGGCATTTTTTTTTCTGTATTCAATGCTAACTTAATTCACTTGTAAATGAAGACAAAAACCACTTAACAGAAAAAGTGCATTTTTTTGCTGCATTTTCTGAGCATTAATACACTTAAGTGTGTTAAAGTGTATTTCTCCTTTTGAATTAAGACACTTGACCAGAAAACAAGTATGTTAAATTTCATCTTTAGTGTGTGTGTTTAAGAAAATTTTCAAATTCATTGCGGGTTATACATTTATTTGTAAAATAAATGCAGAAAGGGTACAGAAAAATACACAATAAAAAGTCATGTGCATTAAATAAAGTATTGTAGGGCATATCAATGCCTACCGGTATTTATGAGCATAACACCTAATTAGGCTAACTCGTGATAGACTTCAATTTGTGATATAGGCCTCCGGCCCCTGACACATATATATTACAATCCATGCAAAACAATGGTGATATAAATAATGCATTTTGTATTGGTATTACTTCAAAATATAGCTACTAAGCTGTACAGTTCAATATAATTTTAAATTAACCACACTACATGTATGTGAAGTTGTTATAAGACATCAACCTGGGAATAACCGTTTCCACACTGTACACTAGTTATATGCTGTTAACCTAGTGTTTTATTAATTTAGACAAATTATAATTAAAAAAGACATTACAGTACAATTTTATTTTACACAAAAATGAATGTTTGTTTTATTGGATTTTTTAAATTTTCGATAAATGAAACCATGTCCATATGTTCATGAATACAGTTCATAAATTCAGTCAGAATTCTAAAACATGCCACCACTTTTTATGAAAAAGTCTTGGAAAGTGCTTATTGTACTAAATGTATGGACAAAATGTTACAAAAATACTTTCACAACATAAAATGTACAGTTTTATGTTTTAGAAAAAGACTAAAATGATGTCCATTTCAAGTTTGATGTCTTAATTCAAATTCACATAATACATAGTTTATCATTATTGGTATAGTTCAAGGACAGAATAAAACTTCTTATCCCTGCATACAATTATGAAACAGTTTCACAGTTTATAATTGTTACTGATCATTTATTTATATCTATATATACATTTATCATTATAACCTTGATGCATCTTCAATATAAATATAAACATGTAAGAACACTACTTTTCACCAATAACATTTGCATTTAGGCTGACTAAGTCAAATAATAATCCTTGATTTCTAAATTTCTTGCACACAAGTATGGAACACTACTGTGATAGTGTTTTAGCTAATGTGATAGTACTATTTGGCTCCAATAGTGGCTCCCAAATCAAAGCAGAATTCTTTAAGTTAAACTAACATTGATTGATCATTGATCAAAACATATTATTATATATATACAGTATACTTATAAAACAAATAATGAAATTATTAAGACAGAGAAAAAAAAAAGAAGCTTAACACAGTATCAAATGGTCACAGTAAATATTGGGAATATCAGCCTTTGAACTAAAACTGTAGACAGAATGTTACAAAAAAACAATCAGAATATAAAATGAACAGTTTTGTTTTAGAAAATGACAAAAATGATGCCCATTCCAAGTTTGATGCCTAATTCAAATTCACATAATACATTTTTTATCCTTACTGGTATAGTTGAAGCATACAATATGACTTATACTTAAGTCCCTTCATACAGTAATGAAATAATTACAAAGTTAATGATTTTTATTGATTCTTTATTTATATATACATATATAATTATAATCTTGATGCATCTCTTCACTATAATTATAACATGTAACACCAGTTTTTTTCACAAATAACATAAGGATTTAGACTGACACAGTAAACTAATAATCCCTGATTTCTAAAACACTTGCACAAAAGTATGGAATACTACTGTGATAATGATTTTAGCTAAAGTAATGTTTGGCTTCAATAGTTGCAACTAATATCAAAGGATAGATCTATTAGTTTAACTAACACCTACTGATCATAAGTCAAAACATATTATTAGATATGTATGTGTAAAAAAAATAATACAAATATGCATGTTTTTATTACATCATGTAGGATTTTTTTATTTTAAGAAAGAGAAGAATGAGAAGCTTTAAACAGTATCAAATGGGCACAGTTAATAGTCAACTTTTGTTTTATTTATTTTTGTTCATCGATATTATAATTTATGTAACATCATGTATAACAAACTGGAAGTATTTTTTATATTTAATGATAACATTTGTTTGGTCATCCAGAATTGTCTAAATCCAGTGGTGTTTAAACACTGCAGTTTTCTCACTGATTGTGGTCTTGCCTGATTATGAGCCCCACAAGGTTTTACATAGGAGATGACTTGATGCTCATCAGTTCACCTGTAAAAAGTCATCTTGCAAGTTTATAATCAATGACAAGTAAATGTAGTTACACTCATGCATATGAAGAGGAATGCACAATTAAACATGTAAGCATTTAGACTTATTTATATATAGTAGTGCACATGAGATGATAAATCATTTCCTAAATCTTCATTTTTGAAGCAACACTTGCAACATTATATTATAAAATGCTGAAATTAAAACACCCTGATTAATATATTTTATTTTTATTTCAAGAAAATGTGGACACTAATTAAAATTGATGAACACAATTAACACATTCTAGTATATATCAATAAATAGTAATGATAATTAAATACTATTTAATAAGGATCATTATGAATTTTAGTCATAAAAAATGAAATAAAACACAAAATGATGATTAATTTACAAAAATAATTTAAATATGGCATTTGCAAATAAAGGCACCAAATTCATACATTAATAATAAATTATCAATCCAGTCATTAACTTGATAATAACACAATGTAAGTTTTTATACCTGCCCTGGCATCATAGGTCTTTTTAGCCAGTACTACACTCGGCAATGATAGTCTGCTTTGCATTAATACTCTATTTTTCGATTTTCTTCCTCAAACTCAACAAATATTAGTGTTTATATCGCAACATGTTATATGAATCAATTCTCACTTTAGGTTTGAACAGTTTTGTAAACACCGTAAATTATTATTCAATATTGGACAATAACGTGGCAAAATGCAAACAAAATGAACGTTTACAGTGATTTTTATATCAAAATTTCGGCAGAAATTTAAGCGCTAGTTTAACCGCGTCGTATACAGCCTCATAACAAAAGGCGGATCACCATTTGGAAGGTAAATGAATACAATATGGCGACTGAAATGCACGAGTCCACTCTTCCGGAGCTATCCGGAGGTGGTCGATGTAACACGATTGATTGCGTTAGTCATCGGACAATCTCTTGCCGAGGTGTTAAACAACAACAACATTATTCGCGAGAAATCGGATAGGCAAATGCTATAAGTAAACACATATTTTTGTAACAATGATTTGAACATATAAATTATAATCATCAAACTGATATTAGATTTGCAATTTAAATATATCGACTGTTTGACAGAGAGTTCATGTAGCTTTCAATCTGGACATGTCCTTTCTGTTTTGGAAAAAACTTGCCGTTCAACATATTTTAAAGTTACGCTTTCTGTTAAATGTTTGGTCTTCTCCATATCAACTCGAATAAGGCCATATACAATTTCCACTGCAACTTGAAGTAAAATCCTGGAAATGGCTAAACGTAAAAATGAAATTCAATTGAAAGCGATAAGACCAATGCAAAACAAATACTACAGTAGTTTGGTATAATATGAGAACAACAATACAATTTGTATTATATACATATTCAATTAATTCCTAACAGATGATGAAAACTTTGGTTTACATTGAAATAATTAAACAAGTGCTTATTTAAGATATTTATAGCCATTCAGTCAGTGCTCTGTCCGTAGTTGTATTACATAATATACAGAAGTAAAACAAAAACAGCCGTATAAAAACGGATGTATATGCAATCAATCGCAATCATTCTTGTCCGGTGAACGCACAAATACATGAATCCCTTCCAAACATGTATATAAAACTTCAGATTTTCTAAATTTTTCACCATGTATTAGTTTTTAATCAATTTGCTTTTAATTTAGATTTTCACTAAATGTGCTTGTGGGTATTTTTATTATGACTATACGTAAACCAAATTTTGGCAAGTAATCGATATTGATAAATTGATAATGTTTTGCCATTTTAAATACATTGACACAAACTTTTCTCACGGGATAAACAATTTCAACCTGTTTGTAGGTCCTCGTAATATTCAATAATTGTTGATGAATACGAACTAATGTATATTTATATTTAAAGATATTTTTTAATCGAAATCGGAAGTGCAATTCAAAAACAGCAAGTAGAATCCGAACACATACACTCATATTTATATACGCATTTTAGAAAATAAGCATGCTTTATTGAAGAATTAGTCATATGTTGCATCCACAAGTTAACACAATTTAACAAAAACAATTTCAACATATAAACACATTTCTTATTCATATTCACTTTTTTTAGAAATAATATGAGCCTTTCTTCTTGGGGGACGTGAAGTTATGTCGACAAAGTCGATGATTAAAGTTAAATAATCATTGCTTGCTTATTTTTCATAGATATACAGTTAATCAATTTCCGTTTCAGCGATCATTGAATGTGTTTGAATAATACTAGTTTATAACGATATTTGGGTCAGCAGCATACTAGAAAGAAATCTTAACTATTTGTATGGTAACGAATGTCAGTTCACACAAATCTTAGTTAAATAATATATGATATATAAGTTCAATGGTTAATCGTTTCTCATTTGTTTAATCACTGCTTAAAATATCCGCTAAGACGCAAACACAAATTCAATCAAAAATGAACGATCAGGTGTATTTCTATTGTTATGATTAATTATATGATACGTGTGAGGTTTAAAACCGCAATGCATTGTAATGAATCCAAAGCGGTAATGCCTCTGTATAAAATCATTTTATGTATTTTGTGGTTATGTGGCTATTGTATTTGTATATAGAGCGTTGGTTACATACCATACAGTGACAGAGCGGTAAACAGGTGGTAAACTCGTTAGACGCAAAGAAAATCGTACAACTGAATAACATGCGATTTAAACCGTAGTAATAACAAAAATACATGAAACACAACATTTAAGTAGACACGTAGCTAATAATGTTCCTGTCAAACAATCGTAAAAATAGGTTGCATTTAATGTTTCCTTAAATCGTATGCAGCGATTTTTTTTTGTCCAATTGGGGAAAAAAATGAGTCGTGAAAACCTGAAAATTGGGAAAAATCGAGTCGTGAAAACCTCAAACTGGGAAATTGGTGTATTTGATTTTTTGCTCCCAAAACCTTAAAATTGATAACTAAGTGTTTTCAAGCTGTCAATTTTATATTTACCTAGGTTGAAGCCATAGAGCTGCATAGGGAAACTAAATAAATGTTGCATAACAAAAAAAAAAAAATACCTTTAATTGGGAATTTTTTGGACAGCAATTGGAAAATGTGTAGTTTTTTCGTTATTGAGAAAGTGCCGTCTACCGGTACTTTATAAAGAAGGAAAAAAATCGCTGGTATGATAGGTTTATAATTTGGAATATCACATGATAATGTGCTACTCTTGAGTTAAGAATGCACGCAATATATAAGTTTGTTTCCTTTTTCCGCTTTTTCTAGTTGATTCTCCTAGTCAACAGATATATGTGGATCGAGGGCTTCGCTCTCCAAGTCGTAAATCATGTAAAAACATGAACACTGTATTAGATAAGCTAGAAAGCGAGTTCTTGATCACAAACGTACAAACTTAAGAAATGCATGTGGGTAATCACAATTACCATCTAATTCATATAACACATTTTGAAAAAAAAATATAAATATCTATGCAGTATTAAAAATAAGTATAACTATTAATAGTTTAGGCACTGTGTACATAACTCTTCCTGAAAAGTGTGATCATAATGTCCAATTCTTGTAGGCTCAATTGTTCTTTATTTCTCGAAAAATCTGATGAACATTTGCATGTAAAAAAATAAGACTTTGAAAACCGAATTATATTTTTTTTTTTGATTCATTTTACAATTATAAATAAAAAAACTATTGAGGAGAATTGTAAGATTGTTTTTTTTCGGGATAAAAATGATGCGTTAATTAGATCTTTCAAACATTCAATTTTTTAAAGGAGTTATGAAATACATTTAAGAAAAACATTTATGAACCAAATTTATTTAATAGTTTACAAACTCAGAATAAATGCTTAATTGATTCAAGTTCGTTTTGTTATAAAATACAAAAAGTCGTGTTTTTGTAATGAGTTTGAAAATGGGGGCTATAATTCGGTGTATAATTATATGCTGTTACCGTTGTAAATTCGAATCCTTCGTCACACAAAAGAGCAATTTAAACATCTAGTCAAATATATAATTAGTTTAATACAGCCCATTTTGCAAAAAAGAACTTTGGTATTTAGTTTAAATATGTTATACATCGGTCGAGTTCCATTGGCATATTTTAATAAGGATCTCATGTGTATTGGGACAAATAGTCTTTCAAAATCGTAGTTTAAAGTCGGGTCTATAGCAGAGGGTGTGATAAACAAGGAACACACTTTAAATATTATATAACTGTACTAATAAGACATAAATAGCGTGTAGTTTGGATAGAAAGTATATATTTAACAAAATTCTTCATAGCTCAAGCATTTCAAAAATCTACTTTTTATTAAATCTTAAATAATATGGACGCCGTGTTCAAACCATGATTTGAAGAAAACGTTTAGCTTCCAATTGTTCTATAAGGAATATATAAAATGAGATTTTGTAATAAGTACTTATTTATTACTTCCGTTGTGCACATATCAACAAAGGATGTAAAACGTCGTTCCAAAAATACTTATTTATTGGATTGATTATCGATATCGATATAGTTTTGATCATAGTTAAATAACTGGGCGAGGTCTATTTTCGATTGTCATTTACGGAAAAAAATTAACTGATAAAGAAACCTTTAACATACTATAAATAAAGAAACGTCTCCCATATTTAATCCAACTTCAGTATTTTCTTTCATAAAAAAACCCTTTTTTTTTAATTCTGGACCTCCCGATTCATACAACATTAAACAAAAAGATATTTTAGTTCTACCACTATTTTATTTAATGGATAAGGAAGTGCCACACACAGATAATTAGGCACTGGTAAAGCAATCATTTGTATGACTCGTATTCGTCGAGCAGGCGTTAGTAACCTTCGTGCGCAATTCATATTAGGATATGTTCAAATTGAAAAAAGAAGTTTATTCCAAGTAAACAAGATCCAAACGGATTGGGCGTTATAGGTTTTATATGTTTATAAAGTTATGTTGTTACATTATGTCCAATACGGATTAGATAATTTAACACTGTGACAATTCACACAAATAAAGACGTTAGCAATTACTATGTAAAGAAGCGAAATATAATGTTTGATATAATTATACCCCAAAAACGAAACTAAGGGGGGTATATAGGAGCGAACTTGTCTGTCGGTCAGTCTGTCTGTCTGCCGGTCGGTCCGTATTAAGTCTCCGCTCTCTAATTCAAGTTGTTTTCATCCGATCTTCACAAAACTTGATCAGAAGTTGTATCTAGATGATTTCTAGGTCAAGTTTGATTATGGGTCATGCCGGGTCAAAAACTAGGTCACGGGGTCACTTAGTGCGTTTTAAACATTCAGCATGTTGTCCGCTCTCTAATTCAAGTAGTTTTCATCCAATCTTCACCAAACTTGGTCAGAAGTTTTTTTTAGATGATCTCTAGGCCAAGTTTGAACATGGGCCATGCCGGGCCAAAAACTAGGTCACGGGGTCACTCAGTTTTTGTTTTTAACATTCAGCATGGTTTCCGCTCTCTTATTCAAGAAGTTGTCGTCCTATCTTCACCAAACTTGGTCAGAAGTTTTATCTAGATTATCCTAAGGCCAAGTGCGAACATGGGCCTTGCCGGTTTAAAAACTAGGTCACGGGGTCACTTAGTGCGTTTTAAACATTGAGCATGGTGTCAGCTCTCTGATTAAAGTAGTTTACTTCCGATCTTCACCAAACTTGGTCAGAACTTTTATATAGATGATCTCTAGGCCATGTTCGAACATGGGCCATGCCGGGCCAAAAACTAAGTCACGGGGTCACTTAATGCGTTTTACACATTCAGTATGGTGTCCGCTCTCTATTTCAAGTACTTATCATCCGCTCTTCACCAAACTTGGTCGGAAGTTTTATCTAGATGATCTCTAGGCCATGTTTGAACATGGGCCATGCCGGGCCAAAAACTAGGTCACGGTGTCACTTAGTGCGTTTTACACATTCAGCATGGTGTTCCCTATTTCAAGTACTTTTCATCCGCTCTTCATGGTTTTTCGTCATGTCTGTGACAAAGCTCTAGTTTCTTTGGGCGAAAATAATATCGAGTAGTTGCATTCATAAAGACAACGGGTTAACACGCTAAACTGTTTGTATGCACACTGCGTACTAGTATGTCAAACGCGAAAAGTCAGGATTTTTTAAGCTTTATGTATTTATCCGAGAGTATTGCAAACAATACAAGGCCATTATCAACAAATAGTTGTATATTTATTGATCGAAATATGGTTATAAAGTAAATTTAAGACGTAATTGATTTATGCATCAGAGCAAAACGGAAACCGAAAGTAAACTACTTTTTTAGGTTGATAAAAACGTTTAAGTTATCTGAGGAAAAATATGTATTTGTTATCTAACAGTCTTTACACTATCGATACGTGCAATTGTATTTAATCGACTACCGAGATTCATCATTTTTTTGTATATCCTATTCAGTGGGCGGAAGTACACTTATTTTAAAAACTTTTTAAACGAAAGTTAAACACGAAATATGTACCTACTTATGTTATAATTAGGTCATATTGCGGGGTTATAGCGGATATGCGGATTAAGATAATGTGAGAAATCTCATTTTCAAAAAAGAAAAAAAAAGCTATATATGGTAAAACGTCCGTAAATACGGTAATTGAACAATTCATACAGCTACATGAACACAGATATTTTTGTCAAAAAAAGGGTAAATTGTGTAAGCATGCATTGGACAGAAACGTTAATTCATATACATGCTGTGACAAATCCAGCGAAAGAAAAGCATGGGTATCCACTTTTAACAGTTTTTATATATGCCCATATTCTATACGTGGGAACTCAAAGTGGCACATTAGTTTGTGTGTTATTAAGGTTGTATTGTACATTTTACGAAACTGAGCGAGCTTTAGCATATTATGTTTACAACTCTGACTGTTAACACTGGTGACGTATGCAAGAAATCAAAGAGGGATTCGTGGTAGATTAATGTATAGGAAAATAAAAACTAATATCATCTGCGAAAATGAACGACCGAGTCGTATAACTNACCACCACCACCACCACCACCACCACCACCACCACCACCACCACCACCACCACCACCACCACCACCACCACCACCACCACCACCACCACCACCACCACCACCACCACCACCACCACCACCACCACCACCACCACCACCACCACCACCACCACCACCACCACCACCACCACCACCACCACCACCACCACCACCACCACCACCACCACCACCACCACCACCACCACCACCACCACCACCACCACCACCACCACCACCACCACCACCACCACCACCACCACCACCACCACCACCACCACCACCACCACCACCACCACCACCACCACCACCACCACCACCACCACCACCACCACCACCACCACCACCACCACCACCACCACCACCACCACCACCACCACCACCACCACCACCACCACCACCACCACCACCACCACCACCACCACCACCACCACCACCACCACCACCACCACCACCACCACCACCACCACCACCACCACCACCACCACCACCACCACCACCACCACCACCACCACCACCACCACCACCACCACCACCACCACCACCACCACCACCACCACCACCACCACCACCACCACCACCACCACCACCACCACCACCACCACCACCACCACCACCACCACCACCACCACCACCACCACCACCACCACCACCACCACCACCACCACCACCACCACCACCACCACCACCACCACCACCACCACCACCACCACCACCACCACCACCACCACCACCACCACCACCACCACCACCACCACCACCACCACCACCACCACCACCACCACCACCACCACCACCACCACCACCACCACCACCACCACCACCACCACCACCACCACCACCACCACCACCACCACCACCACCACCACCACCACCACCACCACCACCACCACCACCACCACCACCACCACCACCACCACCACCACCACCACCACCACCACCACCACCACCACCACCACCACCACCACCACCACCACCACCACCACCACCACCACCACCACCACCACCACCACCACCACCACCACCACCACCACCACCACCACCACCACCACCACCACCACCACCACCACCACCACCACCACCACCACCACCACCACCACCACCACCACCACCACCACCACCACCACCACCACTACTACTACTACTACATCTATTTAAACTATTTTAACTATTTATTCAGGCTGGAATAGAAATGGGTCATCTCAGCCTTGCACTTGAGCCCGAAGCTGCTTCCATCTACTGCCGTCACATTAAAATGTCCCGAAGCGAGGACACGAGTGGTGCGGATATTTCAACATTCCAGCCTGGCACGCGGTACCTGATTTGTGATGCAGGAGGTTAGTTCAAGTGAAATATATGCGGGCCTTGGCAGTCTTTATACATCAAACGTCAAACATTAATCCAGTCATAGAGAAGTTCGCAGTAAGTGTTTTCCTAACACAAACTACTTCTAATAAATCGTGTTTTGTCTTTTTTTAATAAGTATTTTCTAGGATGTGTTGAACACTCTTAATCGTTAACACATACGTACAAAGGTATATACGCACAATCACATCCTGGCTCTTTTTTGGTTTTGGCGTACCTGTCTCACAATAAGTTTTGACCTATATTAATATCTAATAAAAATATGAGAAAATGTCCCGCCCTTTTGCCCGAATTAATTCAATTCTGCATAGGCTAACTGAACGAGTGTATATATACAGCAATCACGCGTGATTCTATTTTACGGTGAAGATGTGGCGGATTCAACAGTTTCAATAATTTAAAATAAGATCTATAACCGTCTTTCATTTTGTGCACTTGTATATTTGATATCTTAAATAATCAATTCATGTCTGTTTGAAGAACGCTCCTATACATATTTGAACTTTATACGGACGACTCGCGTTAGGCAGGTGACCCTTTTTTTTCATATTTTGTGTGTGTTTTATTAACGTAAATTACGTAAACTATTTTGTAAAATCTATGTGTGAGAAATAAATCACCAAACTGACGCAATGCTCTTTAACAAAAAACCGACATCAACGCCGTATATTAAAAATATATTTATTGTTTCTTATCACTTCTTCGTGGCTATTATATATATATAATTGTTGTTTTATTTAACTTACATGCAGTTAACAGTTAAGGAAGTCTCGTTAATATTAAATTTATATCTATACTTAAACGAATTCTTATGTCACTTAGAAAATACCATAGTTTTCTTTTTCATTTCATACAATATTGTTTAAATTAAATTTCGTTTCTTGGCCTTTTATGAATAATCAATCCTCTTGAAACAGGGAAATGTTAAACGTATTTTGAACATATTTATTTATATCACAAATATTTGTGTGTTATGGTGTTTCTAATAATCTACTTGGTTTAAATAAGAATGAAATAACACAATCAAAAGTCAACGTGCTTCATGAAAACACATAACGCAAGCCACGGACCATTAATAGTTATGTATGAACGAATGTGAGGTAAATGTCTATTGCAGATTTTATAAGAACGAACTTTAAATTTGCTTAAGGATATGATATATTAATTCCACTCTCTACATTCTTTTAGTTTAAACTTATTTATTTTAGCTTGATTGCATCGAAAGCCATAGGCTTATGTAAATGCTCTCGAGTCCGTTTCCTGGGACTATAACCAGTACTTGGTGTCTTTGAGGGAGATCAAAGGAACGCTCCCAGTGGGGATCAAACCCATGACCTCCCGATCGCTAGGCGGACACCATATCCACTACGCCACGGCGATCTACATTCTTTTGATTTCGAAGTTTGTATTGGTGCTATGTTTTGTATACTATTTAAACAAATATTGACGAATCAGGTCTTCTTGTGTAATAGGAAAAAATAAATAAATAAACAATATATAAAAAAAATACTATTGAGCAGTATTACCAGTTTAATTAAACTGTGTATTTGTGTCGAGCCCGCATTTGGAATAGCTCACTCACTGTGTTGGATATAAACTCGTTAAATACAGTAGTAGTTTTAAACATCAGTTTAGACATCAGTTTAGACATATCGGGAGTATTGTATTGTTTTAGGAACTGTTATTTATATTAATGGAATCATTCGCACTGTGAAATTTGTATTCCAAATAACATATGTTTGTTCTAGGCGGAACAGTTGACATAACAGTGCACGAGGTGACGCCTAATTTGAAACTGAAAGAGATAGAGAAAGCCAGCGGTGGTGCATGGGGTGGTACAAAGGTCAACGAAGCGTATACGAAGTTTATCGATACACTGGCAGGTAAAATAGATTTTAATTTACTTAGGATATATGACAGCGATACCAACAGTATAAATGCATGAAATGCCTGAAACTCAATGAAATAACATGATAATACATGTTTGAAAAATTATGTTTTAATTGTTATAGCATCATTATATGTTATACTATTCTGACATTTCCCCTGCCTTAGATATTTTTTTCATACATTCTAGGCGGTGAGGTTATGCAGGTCTTGAAAGAAAATCACATGGACGATTTTATAGACTTTGTGCGGTCATTCGAAATCAAAAAGAGGGAATGCAAGCCGTCAGCATCAGGAAGCGTAGTTTTAAGATTTCCGACAACTTTGAATGAAGTTGTCGTCGATGTAACAAAGAAAAGCTTCAAAGAACAAATTGAACGGTCGCCGTTTAAGGGTCATGTACAGCTAATCAAAGATAAGCTCAAATGTGATGCTAGTGTCGTATCATCGCTATTTGATCGACCTGTAAGAAGCATTGTTGACCACCTATCCACAATAGTGTCAAAGTACCGTGACAATCCTATCAATCACATCGTCATGGTCGGTGGATTCTCTGAATCGCCAGTATTGCAAGAGGCAGTGAGGAGCTCGTTTCCAAGAAAACACGTGACCATACCACAGGACGCCGGACTGGCCGTAATGAAAGGCACAGTAATGTTTGGGCACAACAAACGTCAAATCGTTTCAAGGATCGCAAGATTTACTTATGGCATACACGCTTATAAGGAATTCGACCCAACCATTCACCCTGCAGACACAGTCATTCTCGAAGGAACACGCAAAGGACGAGTAAAAAACTGCTTTTGCAAGTTTGTTGAAATTGGACAGTCTTTACTGACAGACGGGTCTACTGAACCTCGCCATTTTTCTTGTAACAAAGGAAAGAATGTCGCTACCTGTCCTGTGTATGCAACGAAAGAAAAGAATCCAGTGTTTGTGAACGATTCTGGGAGCTTTAGAATTGGATCCTTTGGTGTGAATTGTAAAGACAAGAACGGGGACGTATCAGGTTATATTCTTATAATGTACTTTGGTGGAACAGAAATTATAATCAAAGCCAAGCTGAAAACAACCGGCGAGGAAACAACGGCAACGTTTGATCTACCTGATTAATTTCGAAACACATAACGCTATGGCCGTTTTAGATTTGAATGCATATCTAAATATTCATGGCAAGTACATTGTTAAAATTTCACTTTCTATGATTAAAGCAAAATAATGAACTGCGAGTGTGGCACAGTACGATTGCCATAGACTTGTACGTGTAATGCAGCATATAGGGAGATACAGACACGCGACATAATGTAGAATAACCTGTTTGTGTAAAGACAATTGGGTGAATTTTAGACGACGAAAGGATACTTGTTTATGTTACTGAATTTTAAAGAAATTATTTAGTTATATCTTTACTCCTTTACTATTTTTATATTTGATGTATCCTCTATTATTGTAAGGTAACATTTGTAATTGACATAATTATTATGCTCTTGTTTCTCTATGCTCCTTATGCGTTCATATTATAGTTGGCGCGTTAAAAAATAATGCATCACCTATACAATGATATGGAACTTGACCTAGGTTCTGAAATGGTGTCAATATAATGGGAAAAAGTTTCCCATGAATTACCTTAGTAGTATCGTGCCTAAGATGGTTGTAATGTTGTTGCTCTGGTAAATATTAAACCATTGAGAAATTTAGTTACAATTAAAATTATCATATTTTATTTTATTAATTTTTTTTTTGAGTTAAATGGCTATATACACGTGTGTTTTATCATTAATTATGAGATAGGTGTGTGATTGAGCATGTCGTTCAATCGTTTTAAACACCCAAGTACTTTGTATTGACTGCTCGAAGGCGGTGATCCCATATTTAATCTTTTAAATCAAGTAAAGTCACATGCTTTCCGAGTATTTTTCCATGCTAGTTGTGGAGCTTTTTGTATATAAGGTCCGTAACGTTAAATGACGTCACTGAAGAAAGCAAGCTGACGTCATCAAATACAGTATAGCTATACTTGCTCTTGTTATTGCGATGATGCTGGAAAAAGCATGGAATTCGGTAAGATAAATTCGTTACATGGCTTCGTAGTCAACCCGCACGGCGTGATATGATCTCTCCAAATATTAATTTATTGACAATGTATCACACTTTATGGGGTCATTAACAAACCATGTAACTACTTATTTCTCCTGATAACGTTTCTTGAGTTTCATTATTCATTTTTTTGTTATATTTTCGTGTGCTTCTTTACAATCGCTATTACATTTGTGATTTTACTTTTTGATATCTTGAGCTTGCAGTAATACTTTTGCATGTGTAAGTCATAAGAATTATTGATATAATATAATAATGCAAATATGAACACTCATTAGTTTGTCTAATTTATTAACATTATTTTAAGTGAAGACATTTAAATGCCTTTAAATAAGGCTATTTTGAGATGTCAATTCATGTTATATATATACACCTTTAAATAATTAGATGTTACAAATTGTGATGCTAATTATATACTTTATCCTTAGTTAAAAAAGAACAGCTTTCAGTTGAGTGATTGTTGCCGCATGTTTTATTTAATTGTGTCTATTTTTGTATTCAGATTTTGCTTTGTGACTTATGTGTGTACATATCATGACAATTCAATAATGACCACCTGATGATAGGATTGCTATATACTGATGATTCAACTAAAGTTTCAATTAGTTTATATTAAAATTAAGATGTTTGTTCAATACTGTATGTTATTCAGTCTTATAAATTAAGTAATTGTATTTATAGTTTAACAGTTTATGGAATATTCCCGCCTCGGTCTCAATACAACTCTGCACATTATTAACATTTAAAATAATGTAACGTAAACAAGAAAGACTATATTGGTATTCATATATAATTATTGATTTTATGTCTTGTTATAAAAGGGTTCTTCGTAGCTTCGCCACTTTCAAATAAACATATTAATGAAGGTACAATTTGATATATTACGTTATAAACAATTTTCTGTTGCTCCGATAGTTATATTCTTTATTTAATTTTAATTTGTATGGAAGTTTTCTGGCTGCTTAAGATGAGCAAAAAGAAAAGTAGTACCTTCGCTTCGAAAAGTTAAATCTAGATAAGTGATATTGTTAGCTGTATTGAACATATATAGCTTTATTAAATTGATGCCACAAACAATTCTGCCATTTATTAATAAATCAACTGGCTGTCAGTGTTTCTGTCTCTATGTATGTCAATGCTTTTATCTTTTTGTGTGAGATGTTTTCAGACTGCGATTGTTACGAAATTGTCAAAATAGAATTGTGATAAGTATTTGTAAGATAATTCAATTCCCTCAATGTATATTTTGGAGAAGCGTATTCTATGGGTCATTTATCTTATAAATAATGTGTTACAAATTTTACTTTCTTAAATTCGCATAACAAATATTTTCAAGAAATTCTAACAGATGTACTTTGGATCGGACGATCACTGAAAATGTGTTATAGCATATTCTTCCATACCTATTCGGAATTTAATCATTTTTCAGGTTTATCTTTTATAATATATATTTAGAGGTCATAATTCCTCTTTACCTTCAACACCATGAAAGTGTTTTATTATATCGAAATTCGAAACCCGATAAGTGTATCCAGAATATCGGGTTTCTAGAAGTTTCGCAAGGACAATTCTCCAAATAAGTTGTTCCTGTCTTGGTACAAATAATCACATGTATGGTTATACAGTTCATTTTAATATTTGTTGTCAATATGTGTGATGTAGTAATGTCCGTTAACAATGTTCTGCATATCTTCTTAATTATCCGACATGATTGGGAAATTTTAATATTTGGGAAATATATTCATAACGAAATATCACAACTATATCAGTAACATGTTAACTCTGATTAATACGAAGGACCATTACTTATTAACAATAAGGTAACTCTTTTAAACATCAATGAACCTGAACGGTGTAGATCTAACCGTTAACGAAAAATTACATTGTTATTTCTTAAAGTTAGTAAAACAAAGTTTATCCACACAAAATCAGTGTTCCTTATAGCAATAGCTAAACTTGCAACGCTAGATTTTGTATAGTTACATAGATTTAACATAATATAAATGCTCTTTTTTGTGGGACAATAAATTCAACACATGTTCATGTACCAAGTAAGTGTTAGTGTGTCGTATGAAAAGATATCGTTGCGGGAAACTAAAATGGAATATATTGTGCCAAACAAAATGAAAACGAGCATTATTTATCTCATTAAATCTTTGTTACCTTACCACATCTGGCGTTGAAATTTTCGCTATTGCTATATGGAACACTGATTTGTATGGGTTAACCTTATTTTACGAAATATTTTACGCATTACACTTTGAGTGGGGCTTTAAGAGATATTATACCAATTTTTGAAAACGCAAGTTAATAAAAAAAATAGCCCATTGCCATTGTGTTGGACCTGTCTGTGTTGGGATAATGTTCTACGATATAGTAAAATACAAATTTACAAAAATGAAAATTTTGAAATCCAATAGGACCTAGTAAATAAAAAAGTTACATTTATCATAACTGTAAAATGACACAGCTTATTCAAGGTTTATAAAAAACGATGAAGTTTTATATNTTGTTATAAAAGGGTTCTTCGTAGCTTCGCCACTTTCAAGTAAACATATTAATGAAGGTACGATTTGATATATTACGTTATAAAGAATTTTCGGTTGTGTTACTTATTGCTCTGATAGTTATATTCTTTATTTAAATTTATATGGCAGTTTTCTGGCTGCCTAAGATGAGCAAAAAGAAAAGTAATACCTTCGTTTCAAAAAGGTAAATCTAGATAAGTTATATTGTTAGCTGTTTTGAACATATAAATCTTTATTAAATTGATGCCACAAACAATTTTGCCATTTATTAATAAATCAAGTGGCTGTCTGTGTTTCTGTCTCTATGTATGTCAATGCTATTATCTTTTTGTGTGAGATGTTTTTAGACTGCGATTGTTACGAAATTGTCAAAATAGAATTGTGATTAGTATTTGTAAGATAATTCAATTCCCTCAATGTTCATTTTGAAGAAGCGTATTCTATAGGTCAGTATCTTATAAATAATGGGTTACACAGATTTTACTTTCTTAAATTCGCATAACAAATATGTTCAAGAATTTCTAACAGATGTACTTTGGATCGGACGATCACTGAAAATGTGTTATAGCATATACTTCCATACATATACGGAATTTAATCATTTTTCAGGTTTATCTTTTAGAATATATGTTTAGAGGTCATAATGCCTTTTACCTTCAACACCCTTAAAGTGTTTTATTATATCGAAATTCGAAATCCGATAAGTGTATCCAGAATATCGGGTTTATACAAGTTTCGCAAGGACAATTCTCCAAATAAGTTTTTCCTGTCTTGGTACAAATAATCACATGTATGGTTATACAGTTCATTTTAATATTTGTTGTCAAAATGTGTGATGTAGTAATGTCCGTTAACAATGTTCTGCATATCTTCTTAATTATCCGACATGATTGGGAAATTTTAATATATATGAAATATCTTCAAAACGAAATATCACAACTATATCAGTAACATGTTAACTCTGTTAAATACGAAGGACCATTACTTATTAACAATCAGGTAACTCTTTTAAACATCAATGAACCTGAACGGTGTAGATCCTACCGTTAACGAAATTTTACATTGGTATTTCTTTAAGTTAGTAAAACAAAGTTTTCCCACACAAAATCAGTGTTCCTTATAGCAATAGCTAAACTTGCAACGCTAGATTTTGTATGGTTACATAGATTTAAAATAATATAAATGCTCTTTTTTGTGGGACAATAAATTCAACACATGTTCATGTACCAAGTAAGTGTTAGTGTGTCGTATGAAAAGATATCGTTGCGGGAAAAAAAATTGGAATATATTGTGCCACAAAAAAATGAAAACGAGCATTATTTATCTCAATCTTTGTTACCATACCACATCTGGCGTTGAAATTTTGGCTATTGCTATATGGAACACTGATTTGTGTGGGTTAACCTTATTTTACGAAATATTTTACGCAATACACTTTGAGTGGGGCTTTAAGACATATTATACCAATTTTTGAAAACGCAAATTAATAAAAAAAAAGCCCATTGCCATTGTGTTGGACCTGTCTGTGTTGGGATAATGTTCTACGATATAGTAAAATACAAATTTACAGAAATGAACATTTTGAAATCCAATAGGACCTAGTAAAGTTACATTTATCATAACTGTAAAATGACACAGCTTATTCAAGGTTTATAAATACGAGGAAGTTTTATATCGTTACGTATACTTTATAGCACACATATTAAGAGATTGCTGCTTATTATCTTGGTCTAAGTGTCTCTTTAAATAATAACAGTTAAAATTAAATTCGTTTACATTTTAAACGATTTATTTCATAAGTGAGAATAATCTCTTTTTTGTTTACATAAACTTAATTCGGTAGCCTTATGTCAATTTCCGCGAAAGTTCGAATGATTTACTCAGAAAAAAATATACGATTTCGCTGATATCGCAACTGTACAGTGTGTACAATTTGTCTTCATGCAACATAAAGTAGAATGTATGACACATCTTGTACACGTTACCAATTGTGTGTACATTTAGAGAACCTCACATTTTTTTGCACGACCGCACAGTGTTTTGCAAAATGTCGACACGTAAATGCCCGTACCACAACACTACTTGGATGCAACGATGTATGATAAAATGATGTACTTGTAACGATATAATGCGCCACGGAAGAGATCCTTTGTAAAGTATTATATATACATGACGCCAGTGCATACTCGAGTACCGCGAAAACTGCAAACACTAGACATTTTAAACGAAACATTACTTTTCTTCTCATACTTGGACGATAAACCAGCCTATCCTGAAATAAGTAATCAGTATATCAATCCATATACTGGTTGTATTGAGGTGGATGTACTTCGAGTTCATTAATGCATTTGGGAATGTGTTCATTACGAAATATATTGGTCATAAGTGTTAATTGATTGGCGGGAAAATCTTAATATATTATAGCAAAAGTCTGATTGGGTTGGAATCAGGCTGACCGCTTCTTACACTTAGCCCAGCGTTAATCACTGAACACACACGTGGCAATAAACATAAACCTCATTTATTTCAATTCAAATCAAAAAGTTAAAATGAGACTATACATTCGTTAAAATTGAAAATTAACTAATAAATGATAGAATATTCCTAACAGAATGTTTGTATTTGCTTGATATTTCCAAACATACGTCAAGAATGTCAATTACGAGATATAGAATATTATGTGTTTTGTTCTTAACTGTTCGTTATTATTGTACCGCGCACACTTGAACAATGACATTCTTAGCTTTTTCGAGGAAATAGTGAAATTGATCTATTATTTAACTGATTAATTGTATGCTATTAAATTGAAAGCAGAGCTTAAGGAACTTTGGAACGATGGAGTTTGCTTTCATTGTATTTTCTGTTTTAAGAAAGTCAAACAATTGTCTTATGCTTTTTTTCTTTTTCAATAAACGATTTTAAACGAATATTTCGCATAATATCGATATCATTAATCGAAATAACCAATAATTGGACGTTCATGACACGATAAGTACTTATTCGTTCTGGGGGTCCAATAACAGGTGGCATTGAATGTGATGTTCCTAAAAAACGTTTCTAAATAAAGTCAAAGAACCATTTATTTGTTGATGAGTTTCATACACATATAGTTTCATTACACTATTGGATTAATTTGTTAATTAGATTTTAAGACAAAGAATTATCACAATTGATAGAATGTTTTAGCATCCGAATATTGCGCGTAATGCGGAATGTGTATGAAATGGACTGTCATTTAAAACACAAGTTTGAGAAAGTATCATGTATGTTATACATTCGTATGTATTTTCTTTTGACATTTGAGAATATATTTAGTATACTTCGAATCAAGTTACATCATTTCAAATGTATTTGTTTTATCGAATGTAAAACAAATATCCTTGCTTATTTGAAAAACAATGCACATTACTCTAAGCGTAATTCTGGGTGGAAAGGTAACTCCATTCATCTGAAACCGTGACGTCATTGTCGTCTGTCTTCGTCTTAAACAGGCAACAGGTTCCTTTGGTCTCTTCAGGTCCAGTGACGTCACGAAAGTTAGCTTGAATACACTCCGCCATTCTAACACAAAATGAGGCACACTCTATGCGACTGCGTGCGTCTACTTCCGTAACGAGTGCGGAAGGATTCTCGCGCATCCTGTCAGGTAACAGGTTGAATCTCTCCGTAACAATATTTCTTTCTGTCAAATAGATGTTTTATAATAAAACAAAATATATAGCAGTAGCAGTAGCATTAGTAGTATACCATTGTATGAATTACATTATTTTTGGTTATGGTTGACTAGAAGTATATGGTATTGTTGAAGTTATAGTATTTATTAAAACAGCGAACAACTTACGATCGCATGTAGGGACGTAAGACCATTCCTTGTTGCTCTCGCACTTGACTGTTGTTGCGGACATGCCATTCATAGTGACGTAACCATGGTTACACGTGACGGTGACCGCAGAGCCATACGTAAGAATCAGTGAATCATTAATTCCGTTTTCTACGTTTAATGGTGGACATGCCACTACTGAAATATTATTTAAGTGGACATTGCTAACTTTACATTCCTCACGCTCATAACAATAATCGTTTCTTCAAGCCATCATTTAAATAAAATTCGAATTCAAATTATCGTCGATGCATGTAGCAGTTATAGTATCATCTTTAGCAGCAGCGCTAGTTTTTACTTGTGTGTTTTTTTTTTGTTATTATCAACAACATATTATTGTAATTTGTATTGACATATACTATTATTAATTGTAAACAAATATCATTCAACAAGCACATTATCCATTCGGGTGTTTTTTTTTATAAAAGAAACAACATCGCCAATACATTGCTAATCTTTAACGTAAACCTACGGATTTAACGTACGCTGTATATTTAGCTTTATTCCTTTTTCTGTGTGACATATAACTTACCTATTCATTCTTGGAGCGGGGACCACGTTAGGTCTAGTTGACAAGTTGACAATTGCTGCACGCTACCATCCGGAAATTCGTAACCACTGTTGCACCTATACCAAGCAATGGTGTTGTATGTGTGTTGGTGCGAACTGTCTGGGAATTCAATTTGAAACACTTTTCCATTAATCCCAGCGGCATGACTAAACGGAGCCATGCAAACCTCTTCTTTTGCTAAACAAAAACCAAATGTATTTTTTGACATTTGCCGTATGTGTGTGATATACCCTACATTTTGAATAAGACTAAGTATGCATTTTTTTCGGTGTAGCTGGTATGCTTTTTATAACTTACATGTTGAGATAATTGTCCGTTAGTTAGAACCGTTGCTAATGTTCTCTTAAATGTTGAGAAAAAAATACACCAGTATGACCGAATAAAAAATAAAAAATTAGATTTTTTCCAAAAAAACACTAATCAGATAGAAATCGAGACATATTGGAAAAGGAAACAATCCTGATTGACATTTAACAAAAATGCTGATAAAAAAACTAAGTTATGCTTTAAATAGTTGTCCTTAGTAATAAATCTGTTTTTTTTTTAACATCATTTAAAGCAATTATTGTTAATTGATAACGTTCAAAACAACTGTATGACTATAATTTGTGTATGTAGCGTTCAACACAATATTTTGCCTTGCAGATACTGGTTAAATTAATAAATAGTTACAAATAGCAGCTATACTTCAAAATTCGCCCCAATTTTACAGACTCTAGTAAGTAAAATAGAAATGAAAGCTGAAACACACGCCGTATCCTCATATAACACAGCCTAAGGAGCACACGGACAACATAAACTTTGAAATTTACGCACCTTAGTAATACTTAACTTCTTTAGTGAACACTCTGTCCGGCGGACGGACACACCGACATACATACAAGACGTGCAAACTCTGCTCGCTTGGTTTCTCCAACATTCGAATACATTGGGCGTTTTAATTCTTGGAATTTTGCATTGTTTTTAAACGACTTTGCAATGTAGTCATATTTTTTAAATTTTTCAACTAAATTAATCCATGGGAACATGGTACCTCTGGGGTCATTTGGTTTAAACAATAAGCATTGGGCCCTTAAATGTAAGATTTTGCACTAATAACAGTTTGCGATTCATGTCAGGGATAATACAAACAACAAGAGGAGCACTCTGAATTACTTCAAAACTTTATAAATTGTATATGAAACATACAAATTAACTAAACGATTTGTATCGTGTATTTCCATATCCGTACTTTCAATTTGTCCTTCAAATACACTATGATAATAGTTATGCAATAAGTGAGGAACTGTTTCGCTAACTTTCCAATATTAAATGTCCAATAAAACTGAGAAAAACACCGACTATGTGTAATTAATACGTGAATCTTACCTTCACATTTCCATTGTATAGCTGTAAACACTGAAAAAATACATTTATATTTTATTAGACTTTTAAATGTTATACTGTTTAATACTTAAATCAGGTAACACAAAATCCATTTAATTCATACGCAGAAATAACTTGCCCTATGTATTTAACATACTTTTTACTCTGTCCAAGCACTGAGAATATAAAAACTATTTTCTTTCGAGGCTCAAAGCTTCCAATTGCAATATTTAACATTCAAAGATAATTGTTTCACTATACCTAATATAGCCTTTACTACACCCGGAAGTGCAGAAGACCACATGCTGCATACAGATATGTCCGACGCCTATGTATGTGTGACGCGTTAGAAGTGCTCTTCTCAATGATAACTGACTTTTATCAGGGACACTAACATCCATACATGTAATTGCCAATTTGTCAATAAACTTGGAAACGTGTACACCATTTAAACGGCTCTTATCCTATTAGTCGAAACATCTGTAATATTTCCCGCAATTTGACAAAACATGTGTAAGTATATTCATAACAATCTTATTGACTATATCTTTTTTTCCACAGCTTGATTGCATCACACTGAAGGCGTATGTTGACAATGCTTTTTTAGAACACTTTAACTTCAAATTATGTAAACATGAGCCAATTTCTCTGCGGTTGTCATTGGTCTGTATGTAAACAAGAATTGATAAATATGCGTTTTAATTAATTAGTTAAACATTTCAGCAGTTACAAAATAAACACCAAGCGGTGCTGACAATGTTTAAATAGTTATCTGATTATTAATTGGAACATCCCTTTAATACCAAAATCGATAATTCAATAATAAATCCGTTTCTTGATAGCGCTTGTTGAGACAGTTATGAGATTATAAAAAAGCGAAATGCATACGCACCTAATCAAATGTAACTTAATGTTGCTGAAGTTGCTTCTGCTACTGATTGCAATGATGATGTTGATGGTGCTTATGGGGCGGCGTATGATGATGACGATGATGATTTTGATATTGATGATGAAGAAGATAATGATTATGACGAGGATGATGATTTCTAATAAATGATGATTTGTAATTATGATGATTTTCATGCTGATGATGAAGATTATCCTGATGATTCAAACAAATGGGGATAGCTGGTCAATATCGTATGGGAAATCTAAACATGAACGATAACTTTTCGATAGCGGATATTAATTTACGCTTAAATATTATACATTTTTGTTTCCTGAATTCCTTTCCTGTTTTCCTAATGTACATTTAACACTGCACTGCTGTTGCTAGTATCGGACACCTTTTCATTTATATATGAAAGACATACGCAACATCATTTCATGGCAGAACAATATGGTCTCATTCACCCTGAGTGCGTGAGTATATATTATGAGCACTATTATGCTCGATGTCGAATATGCATTTGTTTTTAAATTATTGTTTTGTATGTATTTGAACCATACATTAAACTTTAGGTATGACATTTTAGTTTAAAACAAAGCGAATCACCAGTGTTACAAACAAAGTCTGCTTATACCACCCCTTGTAGATATATGAAGAAAACATGGCGCCAAAACCTGGCATGTACGAAATTTGTAATCTAGTTGTATTGCCTTCCAAAAACTGGCATAAGGTTCGTATGGAAATTACAACATTCACTGAACGTTCACTTCGTTGACACTAAGTGGTTCTTCTATTGTAAAACGTTTACAAGTAATAATTCAATGCAGCTGTGTGTGAGTGTCGCAAAAATGCGACTCTATAAATTATATTATTAAAGTGAACTAAGATGAATAGTAACAACATTAAATTATAAAAATGAAGTGCCCACTTTCTTTTAGTGTGAGTTATAGATAAAACTTATCAAGGAAAAGAATGTCGTTTCTCGCTTTGTATGACAAAATTGCATTTCATGTAAAGAACATAAAATATTAAGGTTGTTGTGCTTATTTGTAAATTAAAATACAATAATACAAACAGGAAATCGAATAGTCTAATAACAAAACAAAAAACTACTATAGCCTTTTTATTCTGAATCAGCGTCATTTAGCTATATGTATTTCTGAATTTGATTGTATGTTCCATGAGCTTATAGGCCAACGTTTAAACTAACGAATACTATCAAACCAAGATATAAACAAGAGGTTAACATAAGTCATAATGAAACTATCAAGTCCTATAATTTTAATCGACCTTAAGTAAAATAATTATTCACTGGCATTTTCTACTCATTCGTGGCATATGTTAATTGCGAAAAGTGTAAGCTCTCTGTTATATTTCAACATAAATTATTATGACCTGGTTTTAGAAGTAAAAATGTGTTTAACAAAACAAATTAAATTCACGTGCTTAAACGCGCGATTAAGCAATCATGCAAAAAACAAGTACTGTTTTGCAAGACATTAGTGATACAATTGTTATAATTAAGTTCATCTACATTCTATGTTTATTTCAAGAAACGCGTATGTGTATGTTTCGCGAAAATGGGGCGGAGTATAGATTAAAATAGTTCAAATTATATACACACACATTTTAATGATTCGTGGTAGAATCGAAACAATTTGTGACTAAGTGATGACTATATGTATAATTGCTTGTTATCAAACCACCAGGGCAATACGCTCCTACGCATAGGAACTCCTAACCGTTGGATTATCACCTCAAAAATAATTCTTAATGAAGTAACAATGGAATCATAACAAAAATAGTTTAGCAATGTGTCTTTCAAAGGTCCCCTCTCTACAATATATGAGTGACTATAAGTGTAAAGTATAAATGCGAAAGCCAATGACCTTCCAGTGACGACGTTCATTGCGTTGAATAGTCGTAAGTGTATTTATTACTCAGAATTTCAAATATTCACTACAATCAACACTATAAATTCAGTCTTTCCCTTCTCATGGGAAAGTATTTTACACTAGTCATTTCAAATTAATAACATCACCACCAGCAACATAAGTTAAGTTAAAAAGTTGGTCTGATACTTCTCACATGCACCTTTCTACGCTTACCATGCGAAACATAGGACATTGAGACAACACGCATCATAATTGTAGGTAATAAGCTTGTCTTGCAGTTTTCACGCGAAAACATTTAACCCAACCATGAATAATACAAGATATGATCACAATCAACATCATTATTTTAGTCAATGAGTTGGTCTTACACTTCCAACGAGTAAAGCTTTTACCCTAACCATAAGACGTGGATGACAGATATTGAAAGTATAAGTGTCTTATCTTTGTCATTGATAGTGTATATGTATTGCCTGTAAGACGTTCATACATGCCCATGTTTGTTTACTGAAATAATAAGCTGTAGGTGATGGTGTCTATTATTGTCCATAGCACAATTAAAAGTTGTGTGTGAGAAGAATAATATTTACTTTTTACAGTTCTAAATAATTATGCTGATGGTTTTCTATATTTGAAGGATAAGGTCGTGTTAAAAACACCCAATCAGAAACGTTTGATTTTGTTAAAAAGAAACTCGTCACATTGGTGATACACTTCCTTCAGCTACGCGTAGGAAGTAAAGAAAATAAGGAAAACACGATATACAATGTATTAAATGGTGAACGAATAAAATGATTTAATGTGTGCACTTTAATCGATAGAAACATATTTAAACATATAATAATAAAAACAATTATTCGATGCACAGACAAAACCAGTCTGACGTTTTTTACGGTATTATTTACATTAAATAGCGCATGCACAAACACTCATGATTTATAGTTTGTCTGGCTGTTTTGATGGTCGAATAAATCTCACGCTGCAACGGCATGGACCAAGCAGTATTGCGTCAGTACACGAGATTAAACAGCATATGGTTGGAGTTTGCGTTTTGCGTGTTTTTTTCAGTCTTTGTAACCAGTTTATTAAATCAGCCAACGTATACATAAAATACATAATAAATATATTAAATAATTTATAACAATATTATATAAACAAAATAACAACACACAATTCAATACAAATGAATGTTAAGTCTCTTACATTTCTTTAAATACAGTAGTTATATTGTTTTTATTCGTTTATTATCGAATCATTAATTGTGAAGGTATGTGTATGTATGTATAACAAATTCTATGTAATAAAGTATGTATGCAACATCTTACGGCATGAACAAAAGTTTGCACTAAAAAAAATATACAATTGTAAAAGTATTGTACAGGTTACAACGCGGCTATGGTGTGCGATGTTCCCGTGGCACAACTTCGTAGTCATTGGCCTTCGGACTGAAACCCTCGGTTGAGTATTGCCGTAACTGTGCCAATACGGGCCCATGGCACACTATAGCCATGCAATAACATATAACGATAACAAAACAGAGTCCTGAAACTGTCCAACTAAGGAGCCACGAAATGATGCAGACAGCAAATCCCTCACCGTAGTCGCTTACTCCGGCTTTGTCAGCAAAGATTGCTAAGGCGATCATCATACAAACCCATGCACATATGTACAAGCCAATATTGGATCCATTCTCAGAACAGAACATTTGAGGCAAACAAGGTTGCAGTTATAGGAACAATAATCAGATTTACGAGTTTAATAAAATATGGTATGATATGACAACGAGTGTCAGATCTTTTTTATAACACGCTTTTAAAGTAAATAAAATAAATCTTAATTGACCAAACAAATGCTGATTGATCTAAAAGTTGTTTACTATCCTGACGTGATTTTATGTTGACGACGTCATTTCACCAAAATAAAGCCATGCGATTGGTTAGTTATTGATTCTGTAGCCAATGAAAACGCTTAAAAATGTTGTATTACACATGTGTAATATAAAAAAATACGTAATGTCTGAATTACATTGAAAACAAGGTATAGCATGTGATAAAACAAATTGCGTAAATTTTTAATAAAATGCATAATGTTCATTTCAATCTGTTTCTTAAAGAGAGAGGAATTAATGTTTCATTTTACCTGCGACCGCCGCAAGCCCGATTGTACTGTAGACCAAAATGACTTTGTCCTTCGTTATAAACGTGTGCAGAATGATAGTAACAGTCGCCCCAATTATAGCGAACAGGCCGAGGAAGGCCAATGCTCGAACTGCTACAAACCACCTTGTCAAATAAAAATACATTTTCATCTACGGTTGTTCTTATGCTATGAATTGTACTGTTTCGCAATCCTCATTTGGAAACGGAGATCATATTTTTGTAAGATAACGATCTATGAACTTCACAAGTTTGACTATTAATTACATTTATTAATCAAATACAAAAGACAAATGAAGTTTACTTGAAACTGAACTTATAAGCCGCAAAAAATACATATTATGTAATTGACACAAATGCATGTCCATCGAGCAATGTACATGTACATCCAAGATTAGAATACACTTTGAGCTGACGCTGTCGCATGTTTTCCAGAGTCCGTATGAAAATCCAACAGGACCATCATACCAGTTGTTGAGAGCCAGGGCCAAGATACAGAGCAGCACGTTCAACACAGCAATCGCAATCACCGCAAAGCTGAGGATCTCCTTCGTTATCGACATTGTGTTATGCTAGATGTTTCAAGCTTAAGTTTGCAAATGTAATTGGCAAAGCGGTTAACAGACACAAACAGCTGGTTTCTTATTAAACGCTGTATCCGCTTTTTAAGCAATACAATTACTGCCCGAATTCGCGAAAGCTATTGCAACTGTAACATACTGAGCATTTATTGATATTGTAAAATACGCACTGTTATTATTAAAAAAGATTGCATGCTGCACTTAATGTGTTTACCATTATGCGCACGAAAACGAAGTAAACACATCGTTCGGGTCGCGTATATATAACGACATGTTATGTGACACTGATCATATATAAAATTATTCTAGCCGTCAGTGCCCTATTTCGTCTACAAGGCTGACAAATGAAACAACGCTAAACACATGTATTCAAGTATACGCTTTATGACGATGAGAAACGTATTGTTGACTTTTTTCAGAGCAGCTGTTTTACCCAACTTTTTTAATTTCTTAACATTCAATCAAAAATTCTGAAATTTTCTTAAAGGTGCGAATAATTAAAAAAACAAAATGAATGCTGTTTGCTTGGTTAAATTAATCTATTTATAAAAAAAGAAATAGTTCAACGCTTTTGTTAACACATTAACGCAGCACATTTGTGTAAATATATTTTATTTTGTTACATTCGCTGTTTACTGCTTGCGGCTTTTTTAAACGAGATTTTACGTAGACTGAATAAGAACTCAAGAGCAGATTTTACTTCATTTACTGAAGGAGTATGTATGTGTATAGTTGGGTGTAACATAACTTTTTCGATTTGCGAAAAAGGTTACATGAATAACAAAAGTACACTACTATCGTTATACAAGGTAGAACATGGTGCTCGATTAAGTGGAGTAACAGCTGTGGGTACAAATGTTCTTTTTATACGCGCTGTTCAATATGTTAAAAAGAGAACTTTACACATTTAAGCTCGTCCCATATTCCCGTGTACGCTTAAACAATGAACGCTTTGATTTGGCAAACAATTGAACACACTGATGTGCACTTAGAACGCGATTAATGTTTAATTATGGTAAACGTTTATAGCATGTAAAGTTTACATATGATGTGTATGTATTCTACAGAACAGCAATGGGTAATTTATGACCTAGTATGCATAAATTTATACTGTTTTTTTTAACAAATACTAACACTCAAGTTCTAACTAAACTTGCGATATATTGTAAAAAATACTTTTAAAATGAGAACTGAGGCATTGAATGCATACGTAAAGTAATATAATGGCCTAAGTGAATTTGAAACACCTTGTTATATACTATTTGGATAACTTTCGCAATACTATGCACGTGCTTACTTCTTATATATGTATATTGTCATTTTTGTTTATATAACGATGAACCAGACTTGTTCAAGTCACATGAATACAATTTATGTTCTGTTCTGTTCCTAAAAACTACACAAAAGAGGTAAAAGAACAAATTCCATACTTGGTACTTGCGTGCCAAAAGGCTGTCTTATTATGACATCACACTTTTATCCAGAGTTGAATTTAAAGGGACATGTGTACTCTTTTGCAAAACGACAATTTACAAAAAAAATGCCATAGATTCAACAAAGAGTTAATTTATTATATTTAAACAAGCAAAATATCATTTCTGACTAAGACAAAATTTAAATATAGGTTCGTTAATGGATATTCGACATTCAAGATCGGAAATATAATCAAGCGTTTATAACAATTGTCAAAGATAATTTCGCAAAAACATATCCTTTAAACTTGCCGCATCAATCAAAATCCTGCGTGTTGTAGAGATAGCGAATTAGCTTTTGCTTCCAGAGGACCCGGCTTCGAGCCCCAGGGACGATACGTTTTATGTTGTATCAGTTTTCCTTTTAATTATACTCATGTAAACAATTCTAACTATTAAAATTTGGTAAGTTAATTCTCTAAATGACATTTGTCTAAAGGTCTACAAACTGTGCACAATAACATTTAATTAAATGAATAATTGGATGGGTTATATAAATTTGACCACATGGCTTTAAGAAAGTATGCAAGTTACATTAAGTTTCCTCATCTTAAGGGAGTATCGTTAAACTTGAATTTCAAACGAGTAGGAAGTGAGTTAAAGTCAGACATATAGATCCGCATTCGTCTCGACTGTGATCATTTCGTTTTGCAGGTAAACATTATTAAATAATGTTAAAGTACGACGACATGTATTACCTGAATTATGTTGATCTACGGAATACCGTTAAGGCCATCGTGGTTACACATTAAAATCCAGAGGTCGACAGTGCGATAGTGCGATAGTACGATGGCGACAATGCAATAGTACGATGGCGACAATGCGATTGTACGATGGCGACACTGCGATAGTACGATGGCGACAATGCGACAATGCGTAAGTACTATGACGACAATGCGACAATACGATGGCGAATGTGCGATAGTACGATGGTGACAATGCGATAATACGATGACGACAGAACGACAAAGCTATAGTACGATGGCGAAAATGCGATACTCATATCGTACTGTCGCCATCGTATCATCGCATTGTCGCCATCGTACTATCGCGTTTTCGCGCTGTCGTCATTGTATTATCGCATTTTCGCCATCGTACTATCGCACTGTCGCCATCGTATTGTCGCACTGTCGCATTGTCGTCATCGTACTGTCGCATTGTCGTCTATCGCCTTCCGGTACACATGCGCACATCGTATTTTTCCTAGATGGAGCCACTTTAAAAAGTACTTTACAGTTCGGCATACCTTACATCAATACCCAATCTTTACTTAATAAGAATTTGATTTCATTATAACTATTACCTCTTTCAAAGTACATCTTTATAAAGTCATCTATTTTGTTTCTGCAATAAGAATAGTGTGTGTACCGGAAGGCGATAGTCGACAATGCGACAATGCGATAGTGCGATAATACGATGACGATAGTGCGACAATACGATGGCGACAGTGCGATAGTACGATGGCGATAATGCGACAATGCGACAATACGATAACGACAATGCGACAGTGCACCAATACGATGGCGACAGTGCGATATTACGATGGTTACAATTCGATAATACGATGACGACAGTACGATGACTATCGCATTGTCGTCATCGTACTATCGCGTTGTCGCATTGTCGCCATCGTTCTATCGCATTGTCGCCATCGTACTATCGCATTGTCGCCATTGTACTATCGCACTATCGCATTGTCGCCCTCTGGATTTTAATGTTTAACCACGATGGCACTAACAGTATTCCGTACAACAGTCAACATTTGACTTTGGCTGTTAAACGATGGATATAAATACATGTTTTGTTTTATATGTTTCGAACACTTAACAAACTTGCAAAAAGTTTATGGAAAAAAATCAGTACTGCAAGTGTACATTTACAGTTATCAAATAGCTTTGCATGTTGTAAATATACGCAGGTACGAAAATCTCATTGTGTAATTAAGTATAGATTCACAACTATCACATAGCTTTATATTTTGTAAAGATAAACATAATGTATTGTGACGTTTCAAGGAATTGTACAATTGCCAACTATTATTGGTCCCAGCAATCTAGCGCAGAATTTATGATATATTCATAATTGTGTTTACATAACTTTCTTAAAGAAATGAGTGGTGTATGGCAGTTTTATAATTGCCTTTTACACACTTATGCTCTTTTTTATATATCACGAACATCTTTTGTGAGAAAGAAGTGAGCATTCTGTATGAAAAGTGTGATGCAAGATTATATATATATATATATAAATGTATTATTGCTTTATAATTAATTAAAGAGACTGGTTTGCAAATTTTCTTTATTTTTGAAAACATGCCGCAGGGTTCATTTACCAAAGACTTTGATTATATACATTATATATATTACATTGTAGTATAAATTGATTTGAAGATTGGGAAATATTACGTTGTTTTAAATGCAAGTATACATGCAACACGACATGATCACCGTCAAGACGAATATGAATGTACATGTCTGATTCATTCCACTCTCAACTCGTTTGAAATTCAGGTTTAACGGTACTCGCTCAAGATTAGGAAATTTAATGTAACATGCATACTTTCTAAAAACCAAATTTGTGGATTTAAAAAACCGCCTCTAACTATTTATTTCATGAAATGTAATTGCTCACAGTTGTTCGTCCTTTAGACAAATTTCAATTCAAAGAATGTACTCACCCAACTGAAATAGTTTGGAGAGTTGGATTTTTTAAAATGTAATTAAAAGGAAAACGGATACAACGAAAAACGTGTCGTCCCTGGGGCTCGAACCCGATTCCTCTCGACCACCACGCAGGATTTTGATTAGTGTGGTAAGTTTAAACGATATGTTCGTAGTACACGTATTTGCGAAATTATCGTTGAAAAGTGTTATAAACGCTTGGTTATTTTTCCGAGTTCGAATGTTGAATATCCATAAACAAACGGATATTTTAAAACAATATTAGTCAGAAATGTTCTAATTCTTTTTTAAATATAATGTATAAACACTTTGTTAAATCTATGGCAATTGTTTTGTAAATTGTCGTTTTTCCAAAGAGTGAACAAGTCCCTTTAAATTCAACCTTAGATAAATTGTAATTACATAATAAAGACACGTATCATGGATGAAATTTGTTACTTTAACTCTAAACTCTGTGAAAAGGGGCTTTAATACATGTGCGTAAAGTGTGCAGTCCGCACAGGCGACGACACTTTCCTCCTAAACTAGATGTTTGCTTGCTAAGAAGAGACTTTCTTTAAAAGAAAAAACTATCTTAGAAAAGGAAGTTTCGCCCCTTATTAGCCTGTGGGTACTGCACAGACTAATCCGGGATGGCACTTTGCGCACATGCATTAAACCCCCTTTTCACAGAGCGAGGCTCATATCTATCTTAGATCGGTGCAATTAACCATTGTTGTTCTGTAGCGTCTTACAAAACATATTTTAACTTTACAATAATTTAGCATTATATTCCGTGTCCGCGTTCCTTATACGGACACGGAGTATCTATTCCATGCATCCGCTTATTATTTTAGCCTTTTCGTGTAAAAAGCTCAATCCAAACGTGGTGGTACTTGAACTAAGGTGTTTTTATTAGAAGAACACACATTTTTTATGATGACTGCTGCGGCAGCACTGCATGTTAGTAGACGGAAACGCAGACATAGGTACTGGACACGTGTCATCACAAGAAACCGTCAAACTTACGGCACATACTACCATCTTGTTAGATAATTAGAGCTGAACGATGAAGAGTGCAGGACCTACTTCCGTCTTAGTAGACGTCAGTTTGGCGATGTGCTGTCGGTTGCAGACGAACAGCTGAATCGACTTAGTACGTCACGTGAGTCTATAAGTGCCAAGGAACGACTCGCCATATGCTTAAGGTAATGAAAACAAAACAAGATATTTTTTTAAAACATACTTTAATGTTCTCCATTAATTTTAGAAACAAAAAAGACAAAGACGTTCAAATAATTATGATAAATGAATGATACAATGTTATGTAGTCACTCGATTACACAAACTAAATGAAATAAAGCCCAACCGTCATGTCTAAACGATCTTGGAAGAAATCAGCCACAATAGTATTTTATATGGAAAAGTTCTGGTTTTATCGAATGTGAAGACGTTAAATATACAAACAATGTGTTATTAACGAGACATACATTATAAACGGTATTATTTTACGTTAGTTGTATATTTCAGGGTGATCCCTTACTAAATTTATTATTTTTTCACTAATATCTATGCTTGAAAGTCGACCTTTCATGTTGACTGCCGTCCGCACACTGCGTCCGCGTGTACTGCAATACGCGGACGAAAAATGCGGACGCGGAACGCGGAAACATGGAATTGCTCCAACAGATTTCAACCAGTTCGTTTTTTCGCGGACACGGACAGACGGACACGGAACGCAGACGCGGAGACATGGAATACCGGCCCTTTTAATCGCGTTCTAAGTTCACGTCCGTTTGTTCAAATGTTTGCCAAATCAAAGCGTTCAATTTTAAAGCGTACACGGGAATATGAGACGAGCTTAACTTTAGAAAATTTTCCATTTTTCATATTCAACCGCGCGTATAAAAACCTAATTTTGTTCCCACAGCTGTTACTCCACTTAATCGAGCATCCTGTTCTACCTTGTATAACGATACAAGTGTACTTTTGTCGTGTATATTACCTTTTTGCAAATTGAAAGAGTAATGCGTCACGCAATTATAGGCATACACGCTCCAACAGAAAAGGAAGTAAATATGCGCTTGCATTCTTATGCAGTCTACATAAAATATCAATTTAGTAAGCCGCGAGTAGTGAGCAGCGAATGTAACAAAATGAAATAAATGAACACACATATGCTGCGTTAAGGTGTTAACAGAAAAATTAGAGTATTTGCTTTCTAAATAGGTTAATAAAAATAAGCAATCATCATTATTTTGTTTCTATTATTCGCACCTTTTGACGGGAAATTTAAGAATGTTTGATTGGATGTTAAGAAAGGCAAAAGTTGGGTAAAACAGCTTCTCCGAAAAAAGACAGCTTACATTCCTCATCGGCACAAAGCGTATAAATGATTACATGTGTTTTGCGTACTTTCAATTGTCAGTTTCGAAGACGAGGTAGGGCACTGACGGCTTGAGTAAAAGTTTATTAACGAACACAGTGACAACGTTCCATAATAATAAAATAAATAAATAATAACATCAAATAAGAAATTAAGAACTTCTTGGTCCTTTTACCCACCACCCATCCAAAAAAAAATTGGTTTAATGTTTAAATGTTTAAAAAAATACGGAATCCATATTTCAAAATGACCAAGGTACAAAAACTACGATTCAGGATCTTGAGTCTAATCAGACCACTCGCCATTCAGTATCGTGGGGAAGGGGGGTAATTTACGCATAACATGTCGTTATATATGCGTGATCTGAACGAGGTGTATACTTCATTTTCGTTCGCATAATGGTAAACACAAACTTGTTCGGGATGCAATCTTTTTTTCAGAATTACATTTACAGTGCGAATACAATTTTACAATATCAACACATGCTCTGTGTATAACAGTTTAAATAGCTTTCGCGAATTCGGGAAGTAATGTTATTGCTTTGCAACGGATAAAACGTTAAATAAGAAAACAACTGTTTGCCTCTGTATGTTACTGTTGAAATAGCTTTAGCGACTTCAAGAATTATTTGTATTGCTTTAAAAGCGAATAAAACGTTAAATAAGAAAACAGCTGTTTGTGTCTGTTTATCGCTTTGTCAACTACATTCAGGGTAATAAGCATCGACTATCTCCAGAATCCTCCGCAAGATAGGCCATCGTGATACATCGACTATCTCCGGAATCGTCCGCATTAAATTGTCTGCTTATCCAGAGTGGGCTGATATGAATGAACTACACTTTACCATGCTATAAAAAATCTAGCAAAACACAATGCTGGATACGAAGCAGATTCTCATCTTTGCAGTGATTGGACTTGCAGCGTTGAACGTGCTGTTCTGTATCTTGGCCCAGGCATTCAACAACTGGTATGAGGATCATGTTTTTGGATTTTCATACGGACTTTGGAAATAATGCGACAGTGTCAGCGACAGGGTCAGCGACAGCGTCAGCGTCAGCGTCAGCGACAGCGTCAGCTCCAAGTGTTTTCTAATCTCGAAAGCATCAGGTATATTGCCAGATGAAAATGCATCTGTGTAAACTACATTTATGCATTGTGCAGCTGTTACGGTCAGTTTCAATTAAACCTTACCTGTATATTGCATTTGTTTGATATATGTAAATATAGTCAAACTTGTGAAGTTCATAGATCGAAATCTTACAAAAGAATGATCTCAGTTTACAAATTAGGATTGCGAAACAGTAAAACACATAGCATAATAACAGCCGTAGATGCATACGTATTTTTATTGGACAGGGTGGTTGGAAGCAGTCCGAGTCTTTGTCTTCCTCGGCCTGTTCGCTATGATTGGGGCGACTGTGACTCATGTTATGCACACGTTTATTATGAAGGACAAATCCATTCTTGTCTACCTTACGATCGGTAATATGAAACCATTATTTCTCTTTCTCAAGAAACAGGATTGACATACAAATTACATGTTTTACTTTATAAAAAAAAACACACACACTAAAGCTCATTTGCTTAATTGTTTCATATTTAATAGTGTTTTTTTTTTTACTATGTCTGTAACACCAGGTATGTAATTATTAATATAAAAAGTATTCTTGGTTAGAAAGCGGTGAAGCAACGTTTTAACGTTAACTGTATACTAGTAATCAGACTGTATATGTATTGTTCCTGTAACTGCATACGTTTGTGCCTCAGATGTTCTGTTTCATTTCCGAAGAAATGATGTACGCGTGTCAGAATTAAAAACGTTTTTTTGTACATATTGGCAGGTCTTTGTATGATGCCTGCCTTCGCAATCTTTGCTGACCACGCCGAAGTAGACAAATACGGTGATGGATTTGCTGTCTGCATCATCGCGTGGCTCCTTTGTTGGACAATTGCAGGACTTCGTATTGTATTCGTTATACGTTATTACAAGGCTAAAGTGCGCCATGGTCCCGTTTTAACACAGTTACGACAATACTTGCCCGAGAGATTTAGGGCGAATGCCAATGCATGCATAGTTGTGCCAATGATTCAATCGCAAACGAATAAAAACATTGCAACTACTGCATTTAAGGAAATGGACGAGACTTAACATTCATTGCGTTTGAATTGTTTGTTGTTATTGTGTTATATACTATTTCAATAAATTACTAAATATATCAATTATGTAAGAAATTTGTACGTTGGCTCATTTAATGTACTGGCTACAAAATTGAACAAAAACACGCAAAACGCAAACTCAACCATACGCAGTTTGATCTCGTAGACTGACGCAATAATGCTTAGTGCATGCCGTTGTAGCGTGAGATTTAAACCACCTTGAACATCCTAAGGAAAACCATAAATAATATCGATTTAAAGGCACATCAATACCACTTGCAAGTTAATTCAACATTATTTGTAAACTACTTTTTATGTGTGCTTTGCTTTTTTTAACTTGAATGTACTAGATCTACATCTTGGTCTCACATATTTGTTTATTTTTTTTAATATGATGCAATTCTACCGAAAATGATAACTTCGTAGTTGATTCCGAGTAATATGGCATACCCACGAACATTATAATGTTATTAATTAGTTGAATTTATATTGGCTTTGTTATTGAGCTGAAGACAGCCAATACGGCTGTCTGAAGCTCCATAACAAAGCCAATATGAATTCAAATAGTTAATGAAAATTTTATTAATTAACTTTATAATATTATTCATCAAAAAAAGCTTGCATTTCACTTTCGAATTACAGTTTTGTTTTTAGTAAATCAGTATTGTGCAACAATAAATACAACACCAAACAAATCACCAAAACTAAGCATACAACTTCCGAATGGCGTCCAAAATTGTCGAAATTTTTTATTCTCATATAAGCTCGAGTTTTTCCTGGTTTCTGATTGGCTGAATAACGTATTGGCCGACCTTTTCCCGTATTGGCCGTGTTTTCCAATTTTGCCACCTTTTTCTCGTATAAGGCGAGTTTCGACCTGTATTGGCGAGGTTAAGATGTAAGGGGCGAACAAATCGAACACATTCTCGTCTGATATTATAAAGTTAATTAATAATGACAAATATAAATGCCTACTTTCCTTATAAAAACATAATATTAAGCACCTCTGTAGGTCATAATCAGGAAAATGAGTCTTACAGAAACATGATTGATAAAGGAACATGATTGATACGGGAACATGATTAACAACGAACCACCATTTTTACTTTTACATAAACATTATTAACAACTTACAACCACTACTACTAATACAGAAACATGATTAACAACTTACAACTACTAGTACAGGTACCAACACATGAATAACAACCCAATACCACTATTACTGATACCTACTAATGATTTACAACTTACAACTACAACTACAGATACAGAAAAATGATAAACAAATTAAAAATACTAATAATAAAGGCAAATGATAAACAACTTACAGCCATAATTGCTGATACAGGAACCTGTTATATAACTTACAACCACTACTTATACAGAGTCATGATTGACAACTTACAACCACTATGACTGACACAGGCACATGATACATAACTTAACACCACTACTATTAATATAATAACATTTAAATAACTTACATCCATTATTATTGATACAGGCACCTGTTATATATCTAACAACCACTTCTAATACAGGCACATTATTAACAACGTACAACCACTACTACTGCTACAGGCACACGATTAATAACCTAACACCACTACTACTAATACAAGAACATTTAAACAACTTACCACCATTATGACTAATACAGGCACATGATTAACAACGTGCAAACACTTATACTAATACAGGAACATTATTAACGACTTACACACTTTATTACTCATACAAGCACATGATTAACAACTTAACACTACTACTGCTAATACAGGAACATTATTAACGACTTACAAACATTATTACTGATACAAGGACATGATTAACAACTTACCCACAACTACTGATACATGAATATGATTAACAACTTATCCACTACTTCTGATACATGAACATGATTAACAACTTACCCACTACTACTGATACATGAACATAATTAACAACTTATCCAGTACTACTGATACATGAACATGATTAACAACTTACCCACTACTACTGATACATGAACATAATTAACAACTTACCCAGTACTACTGATACATGAACATGATTCATGAACAACTTACAAATCCACTACAACTACAAATACAGGAAGATGATAAACAACTTACAACCTATATTACTGACACAGGAACATGATTAAAAACTTACAACCTCGTTAATGTACTGATTGTTCTTTGCATTGCAGAAACGTATAATGGAAATAAAATAGGTAGGATGTGTAGGTATAATATGGCATAACATTTCACTATCCTTGTTTGCTTGACGGTGATGCTGACTTTGATTATATACGCATATATGACGCGAACTCAACGCATGAATAATTAATTGTTCATTCGAAATCACGAAAGACAACATGCAACAAGACAGATGAAAATTGATATACATGACTTATGTTCGACTTACTCGGTTAAACAAACAAGTTTTAAAAGCCGCGCTGAAGATGGGGATACACTCATTCGAATAACTACTACTTAGAAAAAATTCTACCCAGAATTAATGGAATCAACATTTTTGAACAAAACAAATCATTGCATGTTACATGATGTGAGAGTTGAGGTCAGACAAAGTGTACCCATAAATAAACATAAACGCCAAGTTAAGCTATTACGAAAATCATAACAATCATCTAAACAACATATATTATTATAAATTATACCTAATTAAAACAGGCCCAACGAGTGATCATATGTCAAAAACGACAACACCGGTGTTAAGACTAATATTCGAGCCAGACTACTCACGCTTAAGTACTATGGGCAAGAAGGATCAGCCTACCGTGAAATGTAATTTTTTATACGTAACCTGAACAATGTAATGGTTTACTTAAACGTGCGGATGTCGGTAAAAACATTCAGGTCAAGCAAAAATCTAGTTTAAGGATAACGGGCGTATGGAATGTTTATATTACAATAAACGCGCTGTGCGGGTTGAAATAACTTTCGTGACTTCGGGGTTTATGTTGTTGTTTGTGTTTCTTTAAAAGCGGATAACGCGTTCAGTTTGAAGCCAACTAGGTTTCTTTTGTTATTGTAAAAAGCTTCGTATACTATAATTATAAAAGCGCTGTGTACGTTGAAATAACTTTCGCGACTCTAAAATCTTCGTCAAGTGCACACGCAGTCATTATTTTGGAATATCTACCTCAACACCATGCCGGATACGAAGAAGATTCTCAGCTTTGCAGTGATTGGACTGGCGGCGTTGAACGTGCTGTTTTGTATCTTGGCCCTGTCACTTCCTGACTGGTATGACCGGCCGGGCCATTCGTCGGGTCTATGGAAAGAATGCGCCGGCTCCTTTTGTATTTCTTATGAGGGGTTAACATTAGCAGGTACGTAGTAATATGTTAAAGCATTTGGATCGATTAAGTACGTGTATTTCGCGAGTCATAATTAATGTTTGAAGCTCTGGTCTCCTTCCTACCATTGAGTAATTAAATAGTAATTAAATTGAATGCGTTTTAAATCCTTTTTTACTGTTTTAATTTGAGTTGCAATGCCATGAGGTTAAATTTTATTTACGCTTATATGTATCAAGCATATTGCTTGTCCAAGTGTGAGGTTGAGCGCTTTATAACCGGTTTAAACCCTTTTCTAGTATGAATGAATGTAGTTTCGTATTGTGCCTTACTTTACTGTTTTGGCAATTGGTCACTTGCCATAAATAAAGGACAACGAACGTGAGTGTAATAGGAATACAATACTGCTGGAGCTACTGGAGTTTTACTTCTTTATATTGAAGGAACCATATATGTCTTTATCGTTTGATTGATAAATGTACTTGATAATCAAACATGTCAATATCATGCATCGTGAACTAATTTATGTATGATTTTCAATTTTCAAATGAAGATTGCGAAACAGTTAAGTGCATGGCCTGAGAACAACCAAAAATGCATACGTATTGTCCATTGACAGATTGGTTTGAAGCAGTTCGAGCCTTTGCTTTCCTGGGCCTGTTCGCTATGATTGGGGCGACTGTGACTCATGTTCTGCAGACGTTTATTATGAAGGACAAGCCCATCCTTGCTTATCTTACAATCGGGCTTTCGGTGGCTACCGGTAATATTTTACATCACTCTTACCATCTCCAAACAGCAATATGTCATGGCATGACACGTTTTAATTTAATTATATCCAAATAGAAGGATGTCAATTCATCACATGCACAACAACATTGCATAGTTTAGGTGACTGTGGATGGAGCTTATAATAACACTTGATTCAAATAATTATTTCATCGTCAATACGTTTTTACCAATAATAAATAAAATTACTCACCGTTTCTACATAATAGATCACCGGATAAAAAATATTGTATATAATAATATAATTGAGCTTCCTTATTTTCAATGCGTATTGATATATTTGCAGGTTTTTTCATGATCATTGCTTTCGCTATCTTTGTTGATAGAAGAAAAGTAGATGACTACGGAGCAGGGTTTGCTCTATGCATCACCGCCTGGCTCCTCGCTTGGACCATTGCAGGACTCTGCGTTGTTATCATGCGTATGGGCAAATCTGTGCCAAATTAGTTGAGTTCAAAGCAAAGTGGGCTTTAATAGATGTTCCAGTTACAGTTTAATGCGAAAGAAACTAAGCATTTGTTTAACGATGTGCACATATCGCTAATACGTCATTGTTCGGACATCTTTGAAAACGCCTAAGCTTTACAAGTTGGGATTTTCTGCATCTGTGCAGTTATTAGAGGACAAGTATCCACATAGTTTAGTTAACACGTTTATAATATGATGTATATCGTCAATTCAAGTTAATCTATGAATATCACCTTTTTGTATCTACACTTTACGCACTCAATTGTGTTATTGTCAAGGAGTTTATAGGGAATTACAATGTATAGCTATTATTTTAAATAAATGCAGAGACGTTACATTGTTTTTTATTTGATTTCTATCAACTTGTTAGTTTACTTGTGTTATAAAATATTTAATATCACCGCTATGTATGGTATGTGTACTTTACTGATTTAAATACACAGACAGAACCGAACACAAAAACAACAAACGAACCATAGGAACTACAATACTCCATGGTGCATGTCTTTCTCGACGACTCCGTTGTAAGTCAGCTATTTGATACTCAGGTACACGGATAATTATACTCCACGTGACTGTAGTTACAAAGTCGTCTCTCAAAGATAAGGAGCTGTCTACAGCATATTCTTCGAAGATGTAGCCAATGCAGGCTTTCGCGCGATATTTTAAAGGCATTCACGATAAAAAAGAATTGTGCAACGCTTATTAGCAAAACAAAAACGAGGTGATAACTTTATTTTTAAATCGACCAAATAACCGTTGTTATTAATATTGACAATACAAGATATATTGATTCCCCGAATATTAATCGCAAATGTGTGCCGTCCAGGATGAGTTTTGTATACATGTACTTTTCCTATCAAATACCACACTCTTGTATTGTTACTGCTAATGTTTGCCAATAAACTATGCAATTTTACTGATTGAAACTAGAAATACAAAAAACAAACAAGACCTTAATATATTGCGGTTGCAAATAATGTGTTTATAATACTGCAAACACATTTAAAAAATATTTCAATAAGTCAGAGAAGTGCAAAATACTTGACTGCTAAGACGTAAATGGTTTAAGTAGAACTCTAAAGCCGGGGTTCAACATCAAAACGTCAGAAATGTAATCACCGTTTTGACGATGTGTTTTCAAAATCAAAGGTAAAAAGCGACATATAACAAGCCAATACCAGTTCATTTAATTTCGCCCATAAATGTGAAATGTCTACCGTAATTGCATACCGCTTGCTAACAAAGCGTGGTGATTGATAAGACGAAACCTTTTTTTTCCGCCTTAACGAGCTTAAGTCAAATACACCTTGTTACGTATACATACAGACACTACAGCGATAGTGTTGAATGCTCAGGTACATTCCTTTAGAGTTAAGTATACACTATGGTTTAAGAGCTGCACTCCAAAAGTCAACATAACCAAGTTACTTTTCTTTATATAACATATTGTGATTCAATCGCTGCATCGCGTAGAAGATGCTGATATGAGAACTCAATAATAAGCAATATGCAGACGAAATGATTGCGAATATACGTTTGCTCTTCAAAATACCATAACACAGGATATGTGCGAATTGTGTTCAATGTTTTGTTACAATTTCACAATAACTAACATACAGTAGCCGGATTTCCAAATTATATTATCGACATTTTTTTTTTAAACAATCACCTTTATATCGAATAAACAGCATTACACATGGGAGGTGTATATAATAATACACTGCACATGTAGTATTTAGTTCTTAATTCGTCAACGGAATTTTAATACAACATAATTATATAATTCTCCGATCATGTAAATGTCTTATTGGTCGAATATAATAAAAGCGGATTGTGGAGGAATGGCTCTATGTTAAGCAAATGCATTTCCATGGAATCAAAACCGCACTGTTATAGCAATAGCCAAAATTTCAACGCCAGATGTGGTCTGGTAACATAGATTTAACAAGATACAAAATGCTCGTTTTTAGTTTTTGTGGTACATGTACAATATATTCAACACATGTTCATGTTCCTTTTTAGTGATCGTGTGTTGTATGAATAATATCGTTGCGGGAAATTAAAATGGAATATATTGAACAACANGGAAGACAGATACAGCGGTTAGTGATGGTTTATGATACAAGTGAATTACGGTTTGATGAATATACTACACAGAACTTACGACAGAGTGTGGCTCTAGCAACAGCTACGCGCGCTAACAAATGAGCTTCGCTCCGGGAAAACGGGGCTTAATGCATATGCGTTCAGTGTCATCTCAGATGAAGTTCGCACAGGCTATCAGGGACGACACTAGCTACGCGCGCTTACAAATGAGCATCGCTTTGGGAAAACGTGGCGTTATGCAGGTGCGTTCAGTATCGTCTCAGATTGGCCTGTGCATATTGCACAGGCCAATCTTGGACGACACTTTCCGCTTAAACTGGATTTTCGTTTAGAATAAACGTCATTGAAACGAAAAACCCCAAAGCGTCGTCCCAGATTAGCCTGTCCGCACTGTACACGCTAATCTGGGACGACATTTTACGCACACGCATCTAGCCCTATGCAATTCATCCTTTTGCCCAGCGTTGTCAAGTGACACTTATTAATTAGGTAACATACCAAAAGTATCACCCATTCCGACAGTGCCGCCCTCTCACTGACTGTAATCGCTCTCCGTAGGTCAGGACGGGCCAAAGCAGAGCGTCGAGAGGTCGGTACCCGCGGTGTGCACCACGTGGGTCCGTCAGAATGAGTAATGTCATACGCAGTTTTACTATACTTTCGAGTGCATCCATTTTACGTTATATATACCGGGATCTTCATGAACTGTTGGATGACAAGTTATTTAATTCTTAATAATCAATAGATGCGTTCGTTTTTCGATTGTTTGTCTTGATATCATATTCTTTAAATTACGAATGTTATTTCTATAATTTTTCTGGTTCAATTAGCGTTAAGCGCTTATACTTTCTGGTGCGTGGAAGACGTAAATAACTAAGTCGATGTAAAACAGCCCATTTTATTCTCTGTAAATAAATAATGTCCATATACTTTAGAACGTGATAGTTAAGAGTGTACGTAGTATATATATTAAAACAACATTCATATTTGCATGCACAAATATTATTTGATGCACATATATGGTGGTGCTCGCCACAGCCCATACGCCAAGATGCAAACTAGGTGGCCTTAGGGATAAATAATTGTTAGTTTCCAATGCGATCGACGCTATTTTTTACGCTTAGGCTGAAGCCGTGTTTTGATGTTCTATGGTGTGTTTCGATCTTATTTGTTGTATTTCATCATATTCGTTTATAATTAGCAATCATATTTAAAGAATGAATATTGCATATAGATTTGGAAGATTTCTGTCGGAGAAATTCTTTTTATATATTGGAAATAACTCTCGTTTCATAAAACGTTGAAAGAACATTACCGATTTTAGGCGATGTAAGTGGAAACAAACAACATTGTTTGGCCTACTTCAAAGTGTAAGCGACATTTGATATCGCTCAAATCCGTTGTAGCGTGAAACTCGTCAGACCATAACATTCGTCAGATAAACGGAAAACACAGAGGACTGCGCATGACAAAATTCACGCTACACCGTTAACGCATTCTTTGTAAAGTATTTCACATTCTCTGAAAATCCATTCGGGTTGTTCAAAAAATATTTGTGTTTTCTGAAAATGGGTAGGCACGCCTTAAGTATAAGTCATCGTGATGCTGAATCAGGAATGCATGGGGCTCTCAATCTTTTTGGAAAATCTTTCAAAATAAAAACTCAAATTAAACATTTCGACGACAAAAGGACCTAACGTTTGTTGAAATATTAATATAACGAATAACGAAAAAGCAACCCCACATCGACCTCCCAACTGGAAAACGGAATAAACAACAAGCATGCCGGATACGAAGCAGATAATAAGTGTCCTGATGATTGGGCTTGCAGCCACAGGCGTGCTTTTTTGCATCCTAGCATTGGCGCTCAACACGTGGTATGATTACTTTGGGGTTTCTTCAGGTCTATGGAAAATGTGCATTCTGGGACAATGTGAGTCAGCAGATTCGGATCAATTTCCAGGTAAATTATTCTTCATAACTTTTTTGTTTTACAATAATAATACATTATATTGATTGACATTGCATTACCTTAGCACAAATATATCCAACACGTATGTCCTTTTCTGTACGTGATTCCGTTGTTGTTTCTTTTACTATACGCATGGTAGAATGTGTATATGCAATATTTAAACGCGAACTTTCGTGATAACATCGCAATAACTCAGTCTTATTTGTTTTTAAAATAAAAAGCAATAATTTCAGCCGTGGTAGGCAATTTGCAAACAAAGTCTCGCCCGTATTTATTTTGAATAAATTTTCAGTTTGTCCGTTCATGTCGCGCACATGAAATGAATGTGTGCGTGTATACAATCTTATTTCGCTCTAAATATGAGAGTGTTCGTGCATAAACAACTATGTCGCCATAATTATAAATGTGGACGTGCGTACAAGTTCATAAGAAATTAGTTCGGGTGTGTTATCTATGTCGCTCTCGTAAGAAATACCTAGGGTCCGACTTTTGTCTTTCTTATGATTGAATGTTTAGGCGTGTACGATCTTTGCAGCTCTCATTATGAATCCTTACGAGAGTACTTCTCACATCACGCTTATAATGAATTGGTCCATTTTTACTGTCTATTTCGCATCTATAAAGAATGTGTGCTGATTTGGGTGTACGCAGATAATATCTGCGATAGTTGGATTTGTAATTCGCAAAAAAAATAATGTGCATAAAAGTACATATTGTGCGCGCATAATTAATGTGTACCGCCGAGCATACAATCTTTGTCATGTATTTACCTTTTTGGGGTGCACAATCTACTTTTAATAAAAACAGGGTGGTTTCACGCAGTGCGAGCCTTCGCTTGCCTCGGCCTCATCTGGTCGGTTATTACGACGGTGGCAGCTGTTCTCTGGACATTCTTTCTGAAGGACAAGATTGTAATTCTCTACTTGACTACTGGGTTGTCTGCTGTCTCCGGTACGAATATTTTGTTTATTTTACATTCTTTAACAATGTACGCGCTTTAATATATAAATTAAATTTGTGCATTAACAAAACATGTTTGTTTATGATAACAAGCGCTTTGATATATAAATTAGTTTGTGCATTCACAAAACATGTTTTTTTTTTATGATAACAATCTAAGAATAATAATTAAGGTGTGTTAAGGCTGTGCAAAAATTGCACCCAAAAGCACTTTATACATGCACATACTTGGGCTTATAGGGTATATGAATTGATTTTTGCGACCGAAGCTTTAATCCTGATTTTTTTTATTTTGTTGAATGTTTTGCCCTAGCCTATATCTTATAATACAGGACAATAGTAGCAATTTTTCTCCTGGTAGAGGTTATTGAGTTACTCGTATATCATCGTAAGCGTGCGAAGATGAAGGGTGTATGTTTTTCTCTATTTCATTGCAGGCCTGTGTATGATGATTGCGTTCGCAGTGTACGCCAACAACACGCCACATAAGTACGGGGCGGGGTTCGCCCTGTGTATCGTTGCATGGCTTCTTGGCTGGGCTGTGGCGGGTCTGGGCGGATTTCTCCTGATTCTGAACCGGGCCACCACAAGCTAAACGTGTACGAAACAGCTTGAAACGGCGACGAAAGTGTTACTGATTACAAAATATAATACCCAGTATAGAATATGTTCTTAATGATGAGTTCAGGGCATAATTAACAATTCGATTGTAACTTGTAAAGTCATACTTGTGTCAGGAAATAAAGACACGTAAGTTTTGTTAATGTACTCTCGCTGGTTACACTAATTTAACATCATCTCAATCATTTGTAATCGCAACAACCATACATAATACTTTTGTTTTCGTTTAATTGCACTGTTCAACTCCATGTACAGTATAATCGTATGATTACGTAATAAATCATAATGTATAGACAATGTATTGAAATGATGTATTTGCTCCACAAATGTGTCAACGTTTTTTTATGTCACATTAAAGTACCTTATATACATCACGTGTATGTTTCTTTAAACAAGAAAGAGTGACTTTTGCGAAACGATTAATAACAAATTTGCATCGTTGTTGTACACTACACATTATTTGTTTATTTGTTTAAATATTGCATAAACGGTTATAAGTGTGCTTAAAAGCTCAGTTTATCCCTTGTCATTGTCTAATGCTATAATGATTCAAGGACAATCGATATTTGAAGCGCATAATAATTACACCGCGTCATATTGACATATTTATCAGTTTAAAAACTTACTTGTTATTTCTAGTTTCTTAACAAAACAAGTAATTCGAGACCAAAATAACCGGCCTAAGGCCGTTAAAAGTAATTTGTTTCCAAGTCGATCGAAGAAAACATGTTGCACAAAGATTTATATTGATACAGGATTCACTACTACTGATACAGGATTCACTACTACTGATTAAGGATTCACTACTTCTAATACAGAATATACTTCTACTGATACATGATTCACTTCTACTGATTCAGGATTCACTACTTCTGATACGAAATTCACTACTACTAATACAGGATTCAATACAACTGATACAGAATCAACTACTACTGATACAGGATTCACTACTACTGATACAATATTCACTACTACTAATACATGATTAACTACTTCTGGTACAGGATGTACTACTTCTGGTACATAATCCACTACTACTGATACAGGAATCACTACTACTGGTACGGGAATTCACTACTACTGTACATGATTCACTACAACTGATACAGAATCCACTACTACTTATACAGGATTCACTACTTCTGATACAATATTCACTACTACTGATACAGGATTCACTACTACTGATACATTATTCACTACTACGGTTACATGATTCACTACAACGGATACAAAATCCACTACTACTGATACATGATTCAATACTTCTGATACAGCATGCACTACTATTGACACCGGATTTACTACAACTGATACAGGAACATGATTAATAACTTACAACCTCTACTACTGACACAGGGACATGATAAACAATGTACAACCACTTGCGTGTACTTCACTACAACTGATACATGAACATGATTAACAACAACTTAATGACACAGGGGCATGATTAACAACTTACAACCACTTGCGTGTACTCCACTACAACTGGTACATGATTTACTACAACTGATACATGAACATGATTAACAACTAACAACCTCTTCTGCTGACAAAGGCAAATGATTAACAACGTACAACCATTTTCGTGTTCTGATTGCACTGTGCATTTCAGAAACGTATAATGTTAGTATAGAAAAGCAGAATATGTAGGTATATCAAGGCATGATATTTCACTATCCTTGTTTGCTTGACGGTCTTGCTGCCTTTAATTATATACTATACATGACGAGAACGCAAAATAGGTAATTATTAGTTCATTCTAAATAAAGACAGTTAAGATGCAACAAGACAGGTGGAAGTTGGTTTAAACAGTATTTATTTAGCTATTCATATACAACATATAAGCAATATAATAAAATACAAACATTCAAGCTACTTTGGTCGAATTATGCTTAACATAAGGACTGCAAAGTGTAAATTAACAGAATTTAGAAAAAAAATCGAAGCTTATGCTATGTCTCCCTTTTGTCATTTGGAAGTGCTGCTGATAAGGTGTAAACAATTGAGCGTATAACTACAATGTACATAATGTCGAAACAATGAATAGTGAAGAATATAAGTTAATATAAGCATGCAGTATCAGAATGAAAGAAATGGTAAAGGAAGTAAAACAAAAACGTAACAAAATGATGTCGATAGCGAAAGAAAGATATTACGTTAACATACATCAGCATTATTAATTTGAAATAATCTTTATCTAATAAGAAAAAGATAAAAGTGACAGAGTTATCGCAACTCGAGAAAGTTACTCTAAGAAAAGAAACAGTTGCGGGGCTGGGCATCGTTAGCAGGATCAGGTCTGTTTATAAGATGGGGCAATGTTAAAATATATGACTATCTCGGATGAAAGACTGAACATGTTTGAATATAAGTGAATTTTCTTCGTATGATCCCTCTTTGACACCGAAAAGAAGTAGATGTAAAGTTATGGGTTGGAAACTTGACAGATTGTCAAATAGAATTGCCCTTTTTTCATTATAAATTGGGCAAATGTAGACAAAGTTATATGTATCTTCAATTTCTCATATTGATTATATGTACTGCGCGTACAAATGTTCATTTAAGTTGCTGCAATGCATCGCCATCGTAGTAATGCATGGGGATTTTTTTGTTTGTTTTTATTTAGATTTGCTTTGAAGGTACAGAGAGAAAAGGGGCAGATCTAACATATTCAGGTAGGGCGTTCTAAAGGTTTATCGTCGATGGTAAGAACGATCGTGCAAAAAAGCTTTGATTAACATTGAACGCTGCGTAAATTATCGGAGTTACAAAGTGGATATGCCGTTGTTTCACCCACGATAGAGGGGATAAGTGCAGACAAATAAGGGGGTGATATAGAATTATATATATTGTAGAAGAGGGTCAGTTTATGTTTAGTTCTCCTGTGTTTTAAGGGTTCACGAGCCGTTTCATTAAATAAATTCTGCGGTGATGCTAGACCTGTTCCCCCACTAATTATCAGGTATTTATGTCTATAATCGTTTTTAATGTTAACGTGTACATTTTTTATTATCGTCTTTTTTTTGTAGTGAACATATATTTCGGATTTCGGAGTATTATTGTTGTGGTTTCGTGAGAATTCATCATATAAACAGTATTCTTGTTAAAATACTGCTTTTAATGTGTTACTATAGAGTATTTAAACGTGTCTCGTTTAATTATTTACCCCCTTTCGATAATCAGTTAAATTGAACAAGTGTCGGTCACAATATTTACTTTAAATATAAAAATAATATGTGTCTCAATCTGGTGCATGGTTTTCTTATGGAATGTTGTTACGTGTACAGTCATGAGTCTGCGTCCGAAGTTTGATCGGCTTCCATCTGGCGAGCTGCGTTGGATTACACGAGTCCCTATGATCAGCCCAGGTAGCCTTCCGACTGTTAGCCAGGAACCAGATGTGGTAGAAAAAGAGGCTGTGGCTGCGGTTCAAAAATTGGGTGTGGACGTGACCTGCCGCCAACATATGCTGAGAAGTATAGGGGACAGACTTTTCATTGGGTTGTGGAAAACGCCCTGGGATTTGCTGCGTATCTGGTGTACGACTTGAGGAAAGAGATGCAGGTGAACACTCCTTTGTCAGCAAACAAGTTTGCCTTGAAGGAGTATGTAACCTCATTCCCACAAGGTAAATTTTATACCGAATGAATAAGTACTTGTTTTATATATATATGTGTGAGACTAATATTCAATTGAACGGAGGATTTTATACCGCATGAATCAGTACTTTCTATATATATACATGTGTGAGACTAATAAGTAATATTCAATTGAGCTGTTTATAATGTTATTCAATTATAATAGGAGTGGAGTGTTACCTCAATTTTTTATTTTACTTCCACCTATCTGAAACGTTACTCCTATAAATATGTGGTCGATATACATCGTAAGCTGTGTAGCTTACGTCTAATTATTTGGACTATCTGAAACGTGTGTTTGAATAAGTTTTTAAAATCTTTTCTTCTGATTGGAGACGTATAGTGTAAGCATTCTTTGCTTTTATAATATTTTAAGTGTAATTTATTCTAAAGTTTATTTTATTTAACACTCAGTGCTCTATGAGTACATGCATGTTCTTCACATTCCTTTATTTATCCGAAAAAGAATTTGTCCGCAATACGCAAATTTTGAGTTTGCTACTATGTATCGCCATTATTGGTAAGTCAGCAGTTGTTTCGGTTTTAGATATTTTGTTCTCTTTATTTAGTAATTTTACGTAAGTTATAACACACCAAATAACTTAAACTGTTTAAGGCATAGAAGCTGTAGAATCCCACCGAGCGAAAAAGGAGAAGAAAACAACACCCGTACCCCCTCCTAGTGTTCCGACCCCCAAGGCATTGCTGTTTAGCGTGATGCCAGCTGACCAGGCTCGAAAGCAGTTACGGAAACAGTCTGCCCGCCTTCGACCTCTAATGTCAAATCTTACCCACGCCAAATTTTCCCCCAAAAAGGAAATGAGTGACGATGATGACATGCTTGTAAGCAGGGATGTATAATAGAGGGATCCGCAACTCGATATTAAGCCGAATATGCTGTTGTGCAGTTCTCGCCCATGCGCGAAAATATTTGCCTTCGATAGCGGATAGATAACATGGCTTAAATGCATGTTAAACACGCCGACATGTACCAATTTGGACGAAGCATCAAGTGTATTTAAACATCTTTAAAATATAAGTGGAAGCTGCAAATAAACTAAACTCATGTAACTGAATAGTTTAAAAAAATGTGTGTTTCTTCCCAGTGATTTAAATGCTATTTAAGTTGGAAATTGGGGAAAATGGCAGAATTGTAGGAGTTACAACGAATTTATGGTATATTTTAGACGAAGCATCAAGTGTATTTAAACATCTTTAAAATATAAATGGAAGCTGCAAATTAACTAAACTCATGTTACTGAATGGTATGCAAAAACAATTGTGTGTTTCTACCCAGTGATTTTGATGCTATTTAAGTTGGAATTTGGGGGAAAATGGCACGAATTTCAGATGCAGTATCTTACGCGGTTGAGAACACAAAGAAATAAGTATCGCGATTTCCGAAATGAACAGTCGCTTGCTTGTCACAAAATCATCGAGATAGTAATCAATGGTGACAAATAAGTCACAAATAAATGTAATCGCCGTTTATTTGCGAATATAATCCAGTAACTTAAGAAACACATACCAACTTGACCAACCAGATTCGGTAATTCCAAAACGCAACTATTATCCATTTTGTATAGGTTTAATTATTTCTTCATAAGAACACATTAACGTTCTTGATCTCATTTTAACCATGAATGCTTATAATACACTTGATAATCTATGCAAACATGTCCCAGTCATAAACCACATGTCAAGATCCTGCCAAAATTACCAAGCGTGCTTAAAATAACACTGGACATGCCACACAGCTGTGCTCTACCCGACATCGAAGGACCGCTTCTTTTGTGCTGGATGACGTAACATCCTGTAACTATCCACACACAAAACTTGTCAAAATTGAATTTTATATAAGTCCAGGAACTAGGAAAATAAAAAATGTACGAGTAAACTACGATTTAAGTACACAAACAGACCTGATCAGCTAAGTTATTTTTTCCTGATTTTCATCTTAAGAAAATAAAAAATAAGTATCGCAATTTCCGAATTATTTTTCATCTGCTTTCTAATTCAATTACTTAATATAAACAATCAATTTCCAAGCTTTCGAACGATGGTTACTTCTTGAATATTTAATTAAAAATGATAATAATTTGGTGATCTAACATTGAAGATCGCGTCTCGCAGCCGCTTAAATCGACCGCGGCTGCTAGTAAAAGTTTTGATTTTAACTCGGCGCAATAACTTGAATAGTTCAAATAAACAATTGAAAATATCACAGAAAAAACGTCAATCTATAAGCTTTCTAATGAATGTCACTTGTCAAATTTCTGACCAAAAATGAAAAAGCAATAATATATTTTACCGTGAAGGTGGCGATATTTTTTACCCGAAACTAAGCCGCAGTTGGAAGACAAAAAGTAATTACTTCGTGTTAAACTCGTCATATCTGTTTTAATATGTTATGAATTGACATATAAATTAGATATTTAGACAGAGCAGCATTTCAGCTTTCTAATATGGGTAACATTTTAAGTATTGAATAATAAATGACGTGACAATCGGAACTTAAATTACCAAGGTCAAATATCATCTCGGTTAACACCGTTAAGCTATAACGCGTTGTCGATAAAATCAATAATTATCGGCTTTTCCGACTGGATTATCAGCCACGACAGCATATTTTCGTCGTTATTGGATTTATGCATGGAGTTGCGGATCCCTCTATTATACATCCCTGTTGTAAGGCAGGTTGAACAAATCGAGGCTGCTAGACAAGGTAATTAACTTTTAATTCAAAATAGTTAGTAATTGAAAAACTTAAAATAAGTTTGCGAATATCGTAATAAACTGAACAAATTTACTGTATTTATTACATAATCAATTGGACCTAAGTTGAGCTAATATTTAAATACACCAAATTTTTTATTTCTTACAATTAATTTATTTATACAAGAATTAAATATAATATTCAATGTCATTTATTTCAATAGTGGTGCTGATGTTAATCCTACAAGAGGTTATGATGTATTTATCCGGTGTCTGTTAAACTTTATCCGTGTAATTATCTATCCTGTATTGGCTTTTGGTGTTCTAGAGCGATAGATAGCTGGTGTTGGTTTTAGTCTTACTCTTCGTTAGTTATGAAAATGAAGCTGATATACTTAAAAATTTCACTCGCTTAATTTGCTATATGTTTCTTTTTTTATGATCGCTTTTTAACCTTGTGTCATTATTGCAATGTTTATTGTTCTTTCACAGCTTTTTTTACCAGATGTGTACCTTTATTAACCTCACATAAAACGTTTCTTTTTTGCGTCTTTTGGCTAACTTTCCTTGCTTATTGAAAGGGTTTCACGTTTATTTCCTGATATTGCAGGGGTTTTCAGCCTTATATAACAGGGGCCTATAAAAGGCCCCTTCCCAATTGAACGTTTCTTTAAAATCATGCAGTTTTCCCAAAAATCCTAACTTACACCAGCTTTTTCATTTCCCAAAGCAGTAATTATAGCGAGAATTCTTCCCAAAATGAGCAATTTCTTCCCAAAATCCATCGGCTATGGCCTCTTCCCAATTCAGCAGGGAAGACCCCTGTATTGCTTTAATTTCTTCATTGTTTTTCATTATATTCATTCTTCATCACTATAATCACAATAATTACTTGTCTCATTTAAGTGTCACTAACTGAAATGAATTGATATTTCCTAACCTTAATGCCTTAATTTCTGTTTATATTACATATTATCTGTAGTAAAAAATTATATGCTTCTATTGTATTTCTATAACTGCCTAATTTCAAAGTTGTTTTTTTGGAATAAAATTATCAAATTAAATGGTGTATACATTATTTTTTACACTAAGTACACATTAAAATATAGTATTTTATAACAAAAGTAATATACAAATATATTGTGTTATTATATGGAGCTTCTTCAGTGAGTTTTTCTACAGTACCAACTAGTGCACAAGGGTAAGTCCCACCCAAGCAGTCAGTTGGTGCCAAGCTGCCTGCAGTTTAGACACCTGCAACCAAGCCACCCCCGGCTACCGCCACTGCTTCCGTGCGAACAGCTGAGCCCCCTAGAGAGCCCGGTAAAGAGCCGATGCATGTAGGCAATAGCAAGGTGAAAAAAACTCAACCCGATGCTAACACTATTGCTTCTGCAAAACCAACAGCCCCTTGTGAGCCCCATGTTGAGTCCATTGAAGTTGATGCTACCACTAACACCTCTGTAAAGCCTTCTGCCTTCACAGCATTGATGAAGGCCACCGTAACAGGTATAAACTCTTAATGTTCTCTCATTTTCTTAACAAAATAAATTTCAAAAAAAGTTGTTGCCAAAAAATATACTTAACAGTAACTCATATTTTCCATGTGAATTTAAATACTGCAACAAAGACTTGCAAGTATTTTTTATGCTATCAAATAATAATGTGTTCCTTCAGAATCATGACACTGCACATTCCAAACACATCAAACATAAGTAAATATTAGACAGAATATAATTTTCCTTATTTCCAGAATTTCCATTCATCGACAGTTGGCGCGCCTGTGTGCCAGAGGTGGACCAACAGTGGATCTCTAAAGCCCTGTTCACTTACAGCAGTAATGGCCACCCTGAGCTGGATGAAAGGAAGCTGGATGGTTTTTGGTATGACCCAGACAATACCAAACCAGAAGCCAAGACTTGACAGGTGTGTATGATTTGAAAAACCATTAAGTGAAGCTGTTTTAACTCACAATATGGCTTTAATTGCTGCATTATGTGTTGTTTTTTTTCTTTCTTAATGTGTGCATGTTATTACTAGAATATGTATAGTATATTTTTAGTGTTGTTATGCATGATTTTCTACTGCCTTTATTCTTTTCAGTGTTTTGCAGTTCAGTCAGTATCAATTTACATAATACGTCTGGTGTTAAAAATAATAAAAATTAAAACATGTTTGTATTGTGTGTGCTGGCATTCATTATGGTGTCAATTATATGTTTAGATATTTTGGACATCGCTTATTCCTGTGGCTTCCACTGCGGCTATGCAGGATGGCGCTGACCTGTACCTCCTGCAAGGTTACTCATCTGACCTGTACCGGCTGACCAGGATAGTGCTTGACATAGATTCATTCTACATTATTGCCACTGAGCGTTTGCACTGCGTCAAGTGCAAGAAAATCAGATAGGCTGGAGTGAAGCCATCTTGGATCAGCTGGATCCGGCTACCAGGTCTACGTTTCCGGTACAGATGATGTACCATAGCGCATGTGACACTCGTTTCATATACTTGTTGCGTCAGCGAGGCTTAGGTAATCATGACTTTGTTTAGCTAAAGATGTTTTTATATCTTCCCCAAATGAAATTTACAATATGGTTAATTTGAGTCACTCTGTCGGTCAGTTAGTCACCAAGTCTCCATAAAATGACATAAGTTTGAAGATAGAGCTTCTTCTCCTTGTCTTAAAGCCATACTATTTTACAACTTTTAAGACGAAACACACACATGTGCAAGTTTTAAATGATGCTGTTTCAGGTAACAGCCCTACTCAGCTACAGAAGCAGATCACTGAGCTGCACAATTTGAGGTGGACGAAGCAACAACTGCAGTACATGAACGACTGTTCTTTGTACCTCAAGTCTGTGACAGCAAAGTTGATTTCCAAAACCGTCTTCGAGGAGCTGCCCAAACAATCTCAGTTGCCAACATACCAATGGTTCCTGCGTGTTTACCATCAGGAGGTTTTGTCTCGAGCAGAAGAGGTCAAGGTGGCTTTGACATCCATCTTTGGTCGAATTTTAAAGATGGACTCTACTAAGAAGGTATACATGGGTAGAAAATATTGAATAATGCACTTTTAGAATCTGTTAGAAAATAAACACAATAACCATAGAATAAAATAACAATTGTCTTAGAACTATTTTACATTTATTTCAGGTGACCAAGAAGTTGGCAGGTGAAGCTGCTCGGACGGCAGCATGGTCGACTAACGTTGGCAATGAACATGGCCAGGTGCTAATGAGCGTTATGACATCAATTGAAGGGTGTGGATTAGAAGACATGGTGAAAGGCCTCGTAGAACGCTATTCCGAGGCTGGTGTCCTACCACCAATCCTTCTGTATGTAGACTGCGACTGTTGCGGGAAGTCAGCACTGATGGACATTTTCAGGACAGCTTGGCCTGACCTTGTGGTGCGATTAGACGTGTGGCACTTCATGCGGCGTCTTGCTGTTGGGGTCACAACAGACACCCACAGACTGTACGCGACATTTATGGGTCAGCTTTCAGCAGCCATCTTTTGTTGGGACAAGTCTGACCTGAATCTTCTCAAAGAAGCTAAAAGGCAGCAGCTAATACAAGCCAACATCACGGACCCGTCTGACTCAGATGTCTCTGTCCGTTTAGACCGTAAGGAGTTGTCCCTGCACTGTCGTCGGATGACTCGAAGCACAGAGGTCATCACGGAGCGTATCCAGGCTGTCTTGGAGTTGTTCGGTGGTGACTCAGGAAGGGATACCATGGGTGTACCACTGTTTCATGAGCGTATCTGGGAGCTCTGGAAACAGCAGCAGAAGCATGTAGAGTGCCTCCAGGACCCTAAAGGTGTACAGCTCTACACTCAGACAGGCACGCTGAAGAAGGGTGGCGTGGTGTTGCCTGTGTATCGCTGTGCACGAGGATCTACCTCCTTGGAGTCCTTCCATCTCCACCTACAGCGATTCATTCCTGGTAAGATTTATTTGTGTTCTTTTTTGTGTGTTTTAATTTAAGGTATAAATATATTAATTGCTATTATAGCCTTTAAGGTACAATGTTATACAGAATAAAACCCCATTTGTTGCATGTTACTAATCCTCAATCATGAAAGATAAACCAGGACATGTAAATTTGTTATAATACTACTAATCTCTTGTTGAAACATACATCACTCTGTAGAATAGTGTAACGATCTTAATAAGTAACATTTTGTGTGATTATTTTGCAGGAACCAGTGCAAGCGCCAGCAACTTCCAGACTTACCTGCTGGAGGGCCTGATGCGATGGAACGCAGACCGGCAGATTGCTGCGACCAGCACTGAGAAGGAGACTGTATTGTATGACGCCAGATTGAAGACAGCAGCCAACAGACTGAGTCAGGAGCTGTTCAACAAGGATATCTTCCCGACATTCCAGCCGCCAAACAAATACACTAGTAATTTGAATTTCTATTAGCTATTTTATTCACACATTTCTCTGACATTTATTCTATATTAAACCAGATGTACATTGTGGAGTAAATCAGGCATAATTACAATTTTTTTGATCAGATTACTCCTTGACTTGAACCTTTTTCATATAGCGCTTAAGTTCTTACATTTTTGTTTTACAGAAGAGCTGATAGGTATCGAATACCTATACAACCAAACGGGTAAGCCTCTAGGTGCTAAAAACCCTGTTAGTGAGGTGGAGCCTGATGACAGCCTCCTGGATGAGGGCTTTGAGGACTCCGCGGCCATGGATGATAATGATCCAACCATCCACATAGTAGATTCCTTTCTGCCTGCTTTGAGTCGTGAGAGGGCTCAGCAGATCATGCAGCAGAACAGGCCGTCTCAATCAGGTATTGAAGGAGAATAGTGATTATACTTATTTTCATGTTGAAATTAATGGCATGTTTGTGTTACTTTTGTTTAGAAATGTTTATTGTTAAAAAGTTAGGGAGGGTGTTATAGTAGATGTCATAATTTAACAAAACTGTTCTGATTCTTTGTAGAGATGTCAGCGAAGGATGTGTATGGCCAGCAGATGTACAACGTTCCTGCTAAGCTTGAAGCCAGACCTACCGCAACGAGTGCCTCTTTACCAACAANAATTAAAAAAAATCTTAATGCTGCCTAGCTTTTATTGAGAATTACACAGTGATTTATTCATTTGTGTTTTGCATATATAAAAGCTAGAAGGTCCCAAGCCCTTATGGTACATGTCACAAGTAAAGTGACATCTGCCTTGAAAAGCAGAGGGAGAACGAATTGTGTTTTATAAGCTTCGAATAATGCATTTACACATTTGTTGTTTCTTTACTTTTGGAAATAGTTAATTTATATGACTTATATAATTGCAACAAATATTGCTGTTAATGGGAACATCCTTATAGTGTAAGCAAACACACCTTTTTGCGTGAAGAGGAAATCCTGGTGGGGATCCCAAATAAGCAGCGACTCTTACGAAGTAAATAATGCACAGAATATTTTTTGTTTTCATAGTGAATGGATTTGAATATTCATATTAAAATTGATACCAAGATGTGGTTGTTTTTTTAATTCTGTATCACACACAAACACACACATAGCAGTAATTATGTTGTTATACTTCATAGGATTTATGATTAATATTAGGACACCATCATTACCTTCAAACTATATTAGACCTCAAAAACAAAACCTCAGTAATCTGACCCGTTCATTTATCATAATTGTTACCCTTTTTTTCATTTAAAAAAGGAAATTGTTTGTTTGCATCAAGTGTGCATCTTTGTATCGGCTACAGAATCCTTTATTCATATCTTCAAGGTCATCATATAAGGCAAATACTGATAAATGTACACACTAATTAGGTCTCATATTGATTTTTTTAGACATAAAAGCCGACATATGTTAAGCAAAGGTAACATAAATGATGGTTTGGCTACGAATGTAAAGGTACATAGCAACATGGTACGAATGTAAATAATTGGATTTGTTAATTTTTAATAAGTCTTAGACGCACCATCCTAGATATATGTGATTATATGTCAAAATTAACATAATAGTGTGTTATTTTCAGTCAACATAAATGATGGTTTGGGTACGAATGTAAAGGTACATAGCAGCATGATACGAATGTAAATAATTGGATTTTTTAATTTTTAATAAGTCTCTGATGCACCATCCTATATATATGTGATTATATGTCAAAATTGACATAATAGCGAGTTATTTTCAGTCATATTATATAATTTAATAAAAGCATTTATGGAAGGCCGGGATGTTGAAGATCTGCAGGGATCCTTTGCGCTGCTTCCCGTTGAATCTTCAATTTCTGGTTCATCCTGTTTGGTATATTCTCCCAGACTTCATCAGCCTATTCAAGAATTGGTCTAATAAATGTCGTATATACAGTTAGAAGGGACTTTCTATCGAGGGTAAACTTAAACGATCTCATTAGATTTGTTCTCTGTCATGCTTTATTCTTAATGGATTCAATGTAGTAATGTCAGGAGCATGAGTTAGAAAAGTTCAGGCCTATTTGTTTAGGAGACGAAACCTCATTGATTGTGCAATCGTTAAGGAAAAGCGGTGGTGGATCGGGCGATTGATTTTTCTTAATATTACTAATGACTCTGTTTTGGATGGATTAAAGGTAACCAACTACTTATCGGCCCAGGAATGGATTTTTACAGGGTCAGCGTTGAGTTGAGTGGCTGTCGAAAATTACATACAGCGCAGTATCGTCTGCAAACAGGCGAACTGGGCAGTGAATATTTCGTACAATGTCGTTTTACGTATACAAGATAAAGGAGAGGCTCTAATATGGACCCTTGTGGAACACCAGCATTGATAGGCAGTGAGTCAGATTTACAACCGGAAATTACAACAAACTGTCTTCTGTCATTAGGATAGTCATGTAACCAAGATACAAGATTGCTCGAGATACCACTGAGTCGTAGCTTATAAATTAGCCCTGCGGGTCATACTCTATCGAACGCCTTAGACATGTCACACAATACGGCTCTCAATTCTTTTACTTCATCGAGGGATTTACAGAAAGAGTGATAAACCGAGACTCATTGGTTGAACGTTGATATTCATGAACTATAATTATAGGTATTTTCCCTGAACGATGGTGTTGTATTACTTTTTTTCGCGCGGATATCAAGACATCTCGGTCAAGCAATACTCTGTTTTTAGGATGACGGGCGTATTGAATGTTTAAATAACAATAAATGCGCTGTGTAGGTTGAAATAACGTTCGCGACTTAGGGATTTCTTTTTATTTCTTTCAACACGGATTTAGCATTTAGTTTGAAACAAACAAGGTTTCTATTGTTACTGTAAAAATCTTCGTCAAGTGCACATGCAGTCATTATTTTGGAACTATCTAACCCAGCACCATGCCGGACACGAAGCAGATTCTAAGCTTTTAAGTGATTGGGCTGGCAGCGCTGAACGTGCTGTTCTGTATCTTGGCCCTGGCACTTCCGGACTGGTATGAACAGCCGGGCCAGTCAATGGGTCTATGGAAAATATGCGGCGGCTCCATTTGTTTTTCTCATGAGGGGATAACAATACCAGGTACATAGTAATATGTTTAAGCACTTGGATCGATTATACACATGTATTTCGCGAGTCATACTTAATTTTGGAAGGGAACAATATCTGTCTTTATCGTTCGATTGATAATTGTACCTTATCATCAAACATGTCAATACCATGAATCGTGAACTAAATTATGTATGATATCCATTTCCAAATTAAGATTGCGAAACAGTACATATTCTTCGAACAACCGAAAATGCATACGTATTGTCCATTGACAGATTGGTTTGAAGCAGTTCGAGCCTTTGCTTTCCTGGGCCTGTTCGCTATGATTGGGAAGACTGTGACTCATGTTCTGTACACGTTTATTATGAAGAACCAGTCCATTCTTGCCTACCTTACGATCGGGCTTTCGGTAGCTGCCGGTAATATTTTACATCACTCTTACCATATCCAAATAGCACGAAGTCATGGCATGGCACTTTTAATTTCAAAATATCGAAAAAGAAGGATGTCATGGCATGGCACTTTTTAATTTTAAAATATCAAAAAAACATGATGTCATGGCATGGCAGGTTTAAATTTTAAAATATCCAAACAGCAGGATGTCATGGCATGGCACGTTTTAATTTTAAAATATTTAAATAGCAGGATGTCATGGCAAAACAAATTGTAATTTCAAATATCCAAATAGCAGGATGTCATGGCATGACACGTTGTAGTTGCAAAATATCCAAATAGAAGGATGTCATGGCAGCACACGAACATCACAAATGCAGAGTTTAGGTTACAGTGGATGGTACTCATAACAGCACTAGATTCAAACAATTATTTCATCGTCAATACATTTTATACCGGTAATAATATAATTACTCACCCTAACTTTATAATAGATGACCAGATTAATAGTATAATATAAAATAATATAATTGGGCTCCTTATTTTAAATACGTATTGATATATATTCAGGTTTTTTCATGATCATTGCTTTCGCCATCTTTTCGGACAAAAGCACAGTAGATGACTACGGAGCAGGGTTTGCTCTATGCATCACCGCCTGGCTCGTTGCTTGGGCCATTGCAGGACTCTCTGTCGTTATCATGCGCCTGGGCAAATCTGTTGCAAAATAGTTGAGTTCAAAGCAAAGTGGGCGTTAAAAGCTGTTCCATTTCATTTAAATGCAAAAGTAAATACGCATTTGTTTAACGATGTGCACATATCGTTTATACGTCATTGTTTGAAAATCTGTGAAAACGCCTAAGCTTTATAAGTTGTTTTTTTCTGCATCAGTTCAGTCATTATTGGACAAGCATACTCATAGTTTAGTTAACAAGTATATTTTATGATCAATATCATGAATACCAGCTTATCTATGGAAATCACTATTTGCATCTACATTAAAATCACTGAATTGTATTATTGTCAAGTAGGAATCAGGGAATAAAAATGTATAGCTATTGATTTTACATAAATGCAGAGCGTTACAATAGTTTTTTTTTAAATTTCTTTCAACGTGTAAGTTTACTTTTGTAATACAATATTTAATAACTCCGTTATGTATGTTATGTGTTCGTTATTGGTTTAAAAGAATTGGCTACACAGATAGAACCAAACACACAAACAAATTATGTTGTTGTTGTTTTTGATAAATTAATGCCCGAAAAATCAATTCGTGTTTTTTTTTTTTATGAATTTGAGTAAAGTTAAATCAGTATTATATAAACAGAGAGAGATATAAGTTTTTCAACATTTTCTTTTTCACTAATTTACTCGATTTATGTGTGTCAGCCTTATTTTTAATTTATACTTATACTAAAATAAGTATGTTGTTCAAGTGCGAATAATAAACTAACGACACTGGTGATACATGATTTTTATTTTATTTTTCTATCCACATCAAATGGTTCTAGCTAAAAACCAAAAATTAGCCAATTCTATGTACAGCAAAATTTGAGTTGAAACTGCAGCATACGTCCTTAAAGCCCCATTAACACTCAACATCAACGAATAATTCGTAAACTATTTTGTAAAATAAAGTTAACCCATAAAACAAATCATTGTTCCTTATAGCAATAGCCAAATTTTAAACGCCAGATGTGGTCTGTTAAAATAGATTTTACACGATTCAAAATGCTCTTTTTATTTTTTTTTGTGGTACAATATGTTCAACACATGTTCATGTACCAATTTAGTGTTTGCGTGTCGTATGAATAGATATCGTTGCTGTAAATTAAAATGGAATATAGAGTACCACACAAAAAAATCATTTTGTATCTTGTTAAATCTATGTTACCAGACCAAATCTAGCAATGAAACTTTGGCTATTGCTATAAGGAACACTGATGTTGTATGGGTAAACTTTAGTTTATTAAATATTTTACGAAATATTCGTTGATTTTGAGTGTTAATACGGCTTTAATGGGCGCTGATATGGTTAAGCGTTAGGAAACTTCTGTCACAACTGCAAGATCAAAAGCCACGAGTTAAACCGCCCTAAAAAGTTAAACCAGTCGCAAAAAGTGAAACCTTTCAACACAACAAAAATGGCACGTGTACACGTTTTGGTGTAAGTAATGTGTTACCTTAAAACAGGTAATAAGTCACACGTACTATTACTGCGTTCGTTTTATTTGCCTTTCTGTCAGCGTATTGCGAATTTCGTTGTTGTAAAATGAGTCACGCTTTTGTTGATGTTATGCTGAGAAGCAATCATCACGTATAATATAGTTTGACTTGTGTCGCAGTATAAACTTTAAATATCGCCCTTTCAATGCATCGCATCATTGGCTTTCTTGTTCGTTACTATTAGTTATAAACGTGTTTAGCTTTAACTGAGCAATGGGCATGACTGTGATTACGCGTTGTGGAGGTATCAGTTACGTTCACGACAATGTAACTTGTTACACCGACAAAATGTTACTTGTTTGAATGGGTCGCCTTGATATTTTACATCTATTTTAGGACATATAGCGTGCGCACACCGGATGTGTTACATTTCAGGTGTGTATAAATTCTGAATCTTCCTCAAATGTTCAAACAGTTTGCTCATTTCAGATATCACAACTGTGTGGAAGCGTGTTTATGCGCTCATATATTTTTGAAAAACATTCAATATTTGAGTTACTGTTCAATCATAAAAAAGCTTTCGTTCATAACATATCAAATCCTGTACAAGTTTGTAAACGTTAGGAAATTCATACATTTAAAAACACTATCGGTCCACCTCACAAACACACTACTCTGAGACAAAAAGGGGATGTACATTTATATCTGTGTCATCGAAATCACACACTAATAAGGGGCACACTTAGTTTTCTACCATTTGAGATGTATGTATATTGATTGCATGTTTCGTGTATACGGATAACACGCAAGTCTTTTGCGGAGCCTGGTTGTTGCTGCGTGCCATCGACGGGCTTCTTGGCTGGGCAGTGGCGGTCATGGACGCGCCCTGCTGACTGTGACTCGGACCACGCCTTCAAGCAGGAGGGAAACATGCACGACGCGTTGGCAAGAAATGCCGATTCGCGATATTATGAATCTTCGTTTTGTGTTTCACCGCAAGCGAACGCAAAGCTTTGTGTTTTAGGATGCCTATATAATCAACATAATATTTAGATATTATGTATTTTCTTAAAAACCGATATTTGTGTTTAATGTCAGATACAAGACATAATATTTATTGTGACAGTATCTTATCTCGTTTTCTTTTCATTCGAAAACGTGAATTGTCAGTAGCTGATCATTATTAATTTCGTTTGGTTTAACAGACAACTTGGCAAATGTTTAAACTGTCTTTTTTCTTGCCGGCGAACGTCATCATCGTTATCATCATTGATATCTTCAGCATCAGCTTCATTGCCAACATCAGTATAACAATGATTGCCATTACACTATACTTATAATCACCATCGTGAAGTTCGTCATATGTGTCGCGTTCTGAGAAAACTGGGCATAATGCTTGTGCGTAAATTGTCATCCCAGATTAGCCTGTGCACTCCGCACAGGCTAATCAGGGACGACAATTATCGCTTTTATGGAATTTTTCGTTTAGATGATGTCTTTTCTTAGCAAAAATCCTGTTTAGGCGGAAAGTGTCGTCCCGGATCTAGAACGACACTTTACGCACATGCATTATGCCCAGTTTTCTCAGAACAGGACACATATATAATACAAATAAAAATTGTCATAATCTTTATCACCCACAATGGGCAGCACTAGCAAAACCGTTTTTATACATTGTGACTTTTGTAATGAAGCAAATCTCGCTTTATTATAATCGTATCACTGAACTTAGAACTCTATGAATGCACACCTTAAAAACGAAATGGGCCGGTCTCTTGGAAAACCGGGCTTAATGCAAGTGCCTGCAAGTAAAGTCCAAAAAAGCCTGTGGATTACGCACATGCTAATCCGAAACGACACCTTCTGCCGTCACTGGAATACCATTAAGAAGAGACTTCTTTTAAACAAACAAAATATATAAAGGCGGGCAGTTTCTTCAATGATTAACCTGGGCGGATTGCACAAGCTAATCTGGGACGATACTTTACGCACATTCATTAAGTCCGGTTTTTCCAGAGACCCGCTCAAATGTATTTGAAACAATTTGAATAAAACAAAGCCATTTAATAGGCTCTTGCGCTCAATGAATACTGAGCTCATGATATGTGTCGTGTTCTGAGAAAACTGGGCTTAATGCTTGTGAGTAAATTGTCATCCCAGATTAGCCTGTGCAGTCCGCACAGACTAATCAGGGACGACAATTTCCACTCTTATGGATTTTTTCGTTTAAAAGACGTATCTTCTTAGCGAAAATCCAGTTTAGGCGGAAAGTTTCGTCCCGGATTAGCCTGTGCGGACTGCACAGGCTAATCTGGGACGACACTTTACGCACATGCATTATGCCCAGTTTTCTCAGAACACGCCACTTATAGTTAAAATAAATACAACTTAAGGTAACAAAGCACTCGTTTTAGGACAGTTTTAGAAAGGGGACTCAAAGTAACCGTAGATAAATATTCATAAATAGGAAAACATATATAAAACAATATGAAAATCTAGTTTACAAATATTACATATTAAGGGACAGACAGTTTCGCATGGATTAAAAAAACGAATGCCTGCTTTATGTTTAAACAAGCAACAAAACATTAATGACTCATACACATATAAGGGCGTTCAAAAACGTATAGTGATCCCTGATGTATCATTATGTTGAAGGCGGTAATTAAAAAACAAAACATTAACAGCAGCACGAATACAACCTACAAAACAAAACAACTGCAATAAACAACTACACAGACCAAAAACAGCAAATATTCCAGGTTCAATTTTTGGGATTGAATAAACACTGTTTACGAAACGAATATGAGCAACTAGTCATTTACCTAAAGATTCGGGAACCACACAACCTAATCAAGTCCAAATGAAAACAATTAAATGCAAGAACTATTTTTTAACGATTTTATTTCATTTTGTTCAACGATATTTGTTTAGAACATAGTTTCTTTGTATTAAAAAACAACTATGTTATGTCCTTGATCAAAAGGCAATTTTAATCATAAAAATGCGATATACTTGAAACTAAAAAACTCTTTATCAGGAGCAAAAAAATCAGAAAATTCCAAATTACGAATTCCTGATGATTTTATCTTCTATTTGGTTTTCGCAGACGTAATTATATCTAAGTATTGTAAGATATAAATTGAAGTTATATAAAAGCAAATGCTTACCTAGCACAAATACCACACATATCCATATTTTGATCTCATGCACTATAAAAGTCACATTATATTCTAAAACAATACTTCTTTTGCGACCACATCCATTTATTGAGATACTAAATAATATATTTAAGTATTATTATGTTTTCTGTAATATGAGTCATTAAAACATAGTTTTTGATTAATTATTAATAAAGCATTTTATTAAGTATAAACGAATTAATAAAATTGTTTATCGTTAAATGAAACGCCATGTCTCTTTAAGACTGCAACACTTTATTTTCTCTTTCTGAAAAGAAGCATTCGCACCAAGGGCATACCCTGATTGTCAACTCAGAAGTTTTTTGATTCAAGTCCAGCACTTTTTATATTTATAAAACAATCCTGTCCAGAAATATGTCTTATCGCTACCTGCGACCGTAGACAATCCGATGTCCATAAATTACAAGCACGTTAATTGATATAGGAAACTAACAATACTCTGACAAGTACATAAACTATGGAACTGATGCCCAAATGACCGTTTGGTATTGAAAATCGTCAACAAGTCCAATATAAAATGCTAGGAGCATTCTCTGTTTCAATGCCAATATGGAATGTTTACGTCAGGCGTCATTGAGCCGGATATAATCGTAAAAGAACTTCTATCCCAGCGAGTGATATATGCTAATGGTAAGTATCAGTATAAAATGCGCGTTTGATTAATTGATGTTGATGACGTAATGGTAGGGTGACTTTCAGCGCTTTTAGAAACAGGGACCTGGACACCATGTTGCAACAAGCCATGTTATATACCAAAATGATCGGGATACCTTGAAGTTTATCAGACCACCGGCATAAATTGGCATAAATCGTGGCGAGCGTAGAAAACCAAGATGGCGGCCAAAATGGCCGCCATTTCTTTTAATATTGGGTAATGATAAGAAGATGGTCATATTTTTTCACGTACATTTGATACAATTAAATTGCTTGTGAATATTGTTCATGTCTTGAAAACTCAAGTAAATCATGCATGAAGGTTGTCACTGAAGGTCAGGGTCAAGGTCATATGTAAGGTCAAAGGTAAAAAATAATGAAAAATACCGTTCATTCCATGTATCTTTCTTTTTGTTTTGATTTGAGTTGATAATACTTAACCAGATTATATTTCAAAGTGAACTTAAATAACTTCCCTCTAGTACCATGAATAGATTTTGCAGTTATGTTGCTATGGAAACCTGTAAAATAACTTCCAATATGGCCGCAAGGCATACAGGAAAATGTGAAAAATACAACAAAAACATGATTACTTGATAAGAGTTGACACATATTTTATTCTGATTAATAGTAGGGTTAATTTACACTTTGACCCCCTAAAAATTGCTATAATAGGTATTTAAACTGATCCTGGTAGGGTAGAAGGTACTTTAAAACATATCAAAAGTTAACCACAATCGAACCACCGGAAAGTGTTTTTTTTTCAAAATGGCCGCCAAGACCTATAAATGACCATAACTATGTAACTATCCAATCAAATTTGATGAATTTGGTGTCTTTACCTAAGTTAAAAGGGGCAAAGAACACAAACTGATCATCGGACTTTGTTTAAGTTTAATATAG